>JAOTRJ010000012.1:3921406-3934856 GCA_028564905.1 Leptodoras praelongus
AAATAGTCATGAAAATAAAGAAAACGCATTGAATGAGAAGGTGTGTCCAAACTTTTGGCCTGTACTGTACATGAACTTGAAAACACTTGAAATACATGAAAAGATTTGGCTCTTTGAGTGCACTTCTTCTTTATGATACAAATGCTACTCCTGTACTTACAGTAAGTTAATGTGTTGCTGTGTTTATGGCAGACCTGCTACTCCAGGAGCTATGCAGTTATGCTAGTTTGCTAGAGTATATCGTACGCTAACTGGGAACCACTTTTAGCAGTACACTGCTTAATGAATTGATATATGTTTTCTAAGCCTAGCATAAGGATTAATATGACCTCTATAGCAAAGGCTCAAGAGACAATGCAGTACTGAATTGACACCAACATGACAAAAACTATACAAATATCTATCTCTAAAACATTGTTTCAGAGGCAGTAAAATAGTTCAATGTCTACTTTACAAGAAAGAAGGAATCAGTTCTTTCTCTACAAGGGTGCATGCTGTACTCTAGAGCAAAATTCAGAAGTCAAACAACCCCGAAAAAGACCTATTTTCCAATCACCCACAGCGTCTACACACGTTGCTGTGGCAACTCACGTCAGTCGTGGCCCCTTCCTTATGTGTCAGTCACAGCATGGTGGATCAGATCCTGGATACAGGCACTGACTACACGTGTGTGTATATGTGTGTGTGGTGTGTGGTGTGTGTGTGTGTGTGTGTGTGTGTTCCAAAATTGCTGTCCCCAAACTGCCAGTAAGGGTCCAGGTCTACAAAGGAGCCCATTCTCCAGCCTCACTGGCCTCCCCGAGCTCAAATATCTCGTTCCATCAGGGCTTTACTCTGTCCATACAATGGGCTCCTTCTCTCTTATTATTCAGTCTATCAACCACACACACTCACACACACAGACACACACACCACACACATATACACACATCTGTACCATCACCTCCATACTTCCTCCGACTTTCCCCTTGCATTTTTATGAATGCCAGAAATGTTTTTAGAACTTCATGTTATTATGTTCAATAATGTTGTTCTAACTTATTTATCTCATAATAACAAACACTTTTCTCATAAGAGTGAGATGTTTCTTAACAAGATTCTTTTCTCGTAATACCAAGATGTTTATTCAAGATCCTTTTCTTGTAATAACGAGATGTCTTCTTGTAGTAACAAGATGCTTTTCTAATAACGATGAGATCCTTTTGTCGTAATACCAAGATCCTTTTGCTCTAACAACGAGATCCCTTTCTAGTAATAACGAGATCCTTTTCTTGTAATAACGAGATGTTTTCTTGTAGTAACAAGATGTTTTTCACATAACAATGAGTTCCTTTTCTCATAATAACGAGATCCTTTTGTTCTAACGAGATCCCATTCTAGTAATAATGAGATCCTTTTCTTGTAATAACAAGATTCTTTTCTTGTAATAACATTTTTTTGGAGTAACAAAATCCTTTTCTCCTAACAATGAGATCCCTTTCTCATAATAACAAGATCCTTTTCTCAAACAATGACATGTTTTCTTGTAATAACAAGATCCCTCCCTCGTAATAACAAGATCCTTTTCTCAAACAATGACATGTTTTCTTGTAATAACAAGATCCCTTTCTCGTAATAACGAGTTCCTTTTCTCAAACAATGACATTTTTTCTTGTAGTAACAAGATGCTTTTCTTGTAACAATGAGATCCTTTTCTCTTAACAATGAGATCCTCTTCTCGTAACAATGAGATCCTTTTCTCTTAACAAAGAGATCCTCTTCTCGTAACAATGAGATCCTTTTCTTGTAAAAATGAGATCCTCTTCTCGTAACAATGAGATCTTTTTCTCGTAACAATGAGCTGTTTTCTTATAGTAACGCGATGTAATGACAGATTATATTTCTCATTATAATGCCATCCTTTTCTTGTTATAAGGAGATCCTTGTAATAAGGAGATCCTTTCCTCATTACGAGAGGTTTTCTTGTCATAACGAGGTGCTTTTCTCTCAATTAAAAGGATGTTGCCTCTCGACAATAACAAGAAAATACATATCTCATGATAAAGAGATATTTTTGTTATATTAGTTTGCTAATAGTAAAGAGGTGCACATCGTGTAAGAAATTGAGACGTATTAGAGATTCCCCATATTAATGACAGGCTGTCTCGTAATAACAAGATGCTGAAGGTGATTTGCTTTTGCCATGGCAGCAGTGCACTCTGTACTTTCATATATAATATAAAAAAACATGTAAAGCTTTAAAAAAATACACCTCTAAATGTAAAACTCGTCATTATATTAAGTAGGTTACAGGTGTTTTGATTGTTCCTGGGTCCAGTACAGATATGCTTTCATGTTATACACTGACCTAGTCATTCTTATCTATTCTGATAAGTGGTGTACCCTGGAGGTTTATGATGTTCTGCCACTAACATGAAAACTGCACAATTGCTGGTGAAGCCTAAGGTAACTGCAGCCATAAAGAACTGGGGCTGAAGGGGAACCGAGGGGAATGAAGATACTTCGGGCTTCAGCAGGTGCTGCTGAGCTTTAACCTTTCAGGAGGTTCAACATTCCTTCTTCTGACCTGTTTAAAGATCAGCATGCAAAAGACAACGCTTAACGGCAGCATGCTCTTTATGAGGCAGAGGATATTCCTTTCTGGATAGTTTGTACCACACCACAGCTCCCTGTCAGAAATGAAGGATTACAGATAAGAATATACAAATTACAAAACAGGGAAGAAAGTATTCAACACACAGCTACGGTCTGAAAAGGAAACCAGCTGATCGATACAATTTCAAAAAAATGGATTACTGTAAAACTGCAGATAATTAAAGAGTCACTATTTTACTACTTGACTGACAGCATGAAATGCAAAAAAAAAGTTATTTATAAATCCATAGAATTTATCTTCCTGCAGCGGAAGCCAATGAATTATTTCTGTAAGTTAAACATGCCAGTTTTATTTAAAACAGAAAGTAAACACATTAGGAAATGAATAATACTGTGTCAACAAGGCGGGGGGATAACGACCCAGCAGTGAGCTCGGGGGATTTAGCTCAATCTTAAAAAGCTCTTATCTAGACAGTTATGAGACTCCCTGTCTCATCCCACTCCCTCTCTCCATTTCTGTCTTTCTTTCTCAATTTCTCTTCCTTTCTTCCTTCATTCTTCACTTTATCTCTGTTCTTCCTTTTATCTTTCCTTCCTTCTTCACTTTATTAATTTCCCTTCCTTTCTCCCATACTTTCCTCCCTTCATCACTTTCTTTCTCTTTCCTTCCTCAACTTCTTTCTTTCTCCTTAGTTCGTTTTTATCCTTTCTTCCTTTTTTCGTTTTATATCTTTGCTTCCTTCTTCACATTTCTACTTCATTTTCCTTCCCTTCCTTCTTTCCTTCCATACATTCCCACTTTCGCTCCCCTTCCTCCTTCTTTGCTTTATTCATTTCCCTTATTTTCTCCCATTCTTTCCTCCCTTCATCACTTTCTTTCTCATTCCTTCCTCAACTTCTTTCTTTCTCTCTCCTTAGTTTGTGTTTATCCTTACTTCCATCTTTTCTTTATATCTTTGCTTCCTTCCTCACATTTCTACTTCATTTTCCTTCCATTCCTACTTTCCCTCCCTTCCTTCCTCCCCTCCTTCCTTCCCCTTCCCATTCTTTCCTCCCTTCATCACTTTCTTTCTCATTCCTTCCTCAATTTCTTTCTTTACTTCTATCTTTTCTTTATATCTTTGCTTCCTTCCTGAAATTTCTACTTCATATTCCTTCCATTCCTACTTTACCTCCCTCCCTTCCTCCCTCCCTTCATTCTCTTCCCTTACGTTCCTCCTTTCCCTTCCTTTATTCCATTCTTCCTTCCATTCTTACTTTCCCTTCCTTCCTTCCATTCCCACCCCCCCTTCCTTCCATTCTTACTTTCCCTTCCTTCCTTCCATTCCCACCCCCTGTCCTTCCATTCCTACTTTCCCTTCCTTATTTCCTTCCTTCCTTCCTTCCCATGCCTGTGAAACTGGCTTCAGTGATTGTAATTTCAGGTTCTCCACAAACACACAGTTGATACTTACTTGATATTTGCTCTCCAGTCAGTCTCTATTTCAACACACCCACCATCTCGTTTCTTTACTTGGGAAATAAAACTCTACATTATAGCTAATCCAGACTTCTTCTTCCCCATCTACGCACACTTTAAGTACCGCAGCCATCTCATTACAGTGAATCTGGAGAAAGTGTCCACTCTGGCAGAGTGTTAAGTGAAAAATCTGGCTACCAGAAAATAGGAAAGGACAGGAGCACTGACAAGATGATGATGTTACCCAGAAAAGGTTATGTTAATATTACTCAAAACAGGAACGGACACACACAAAAGACATTAAGAGGAGCAAACGATAGCTTTATAGAGCTATGCAGGAAGACAAAGGGGCAGACTAAAAAGGAGAAAATCTGAAATCAACCCAGAATCCAAAATTACAGCATGAAAAAATGTGTGCTTTGTCAGTTTGGATCCCTCTTCTATCTGTAAGGCAAGATGCCTAAACCACAATCATACCATGTGTATTAAATGTACGTATCCCGTTTAATATGTGTTTGATATATATATTTTAGATAAAACTGGGCAGCTCTTTTCTGACCGGGGGCGGAGTTTATTTCAGGGCCCTAAAAATGCAAATAGAAGCTCGAGAAGGAGAAGCTCTGCAAATCCATTACAATATTGGAAAACGTACAGTACTGTGCAAAGACACCCAATTGATTTTAGATGCAACTTTTGTTATCGATTTTGCATTATTGAGTCAAAAAAGATTTTATATTTCCAAACATTATCTTTCCAACAAAAAAAATAAATGTTACACAAAAATATCAGTAACAAAAGCAAGACATTACATAACAGAGCACTTGTCAGACAAAAAACATAATGAAGATAATGCTGCTGGGGTTTACATGCAAAAAAAGAAAAAGAAGTGTGACAATCAAAGTCTCCAGAACACACTCAGTAAAACTTACCAGTTAATTACTGTTGTTAGGAACCGCAAGACCAACCGTAAGACCATGCCATTATAGGTCGTCTCTTCCGGACTCGGGCGCGAAGTATTGACCGGACTGACAGGATAGGACCGGATTGCAGGTCCCGGAGCACCGCACCTCGGAGCTCCCACGCGCCATGCCTGTGTGCTTCATCTCCCGGCAGGATCTTCGCGACGCCCGCTTCTTCGGACGTCACCCTGCCTTTCCTCTCATCTCAGCGCTCCCACGCGCCACGCCTCTGTGCGTCATCTCCCGGCAGGATCTTCGCAACGCCCGCTTCTTCGGACGTCATCCTGCCTCTCATCTCATCTCCGCGCTTCCACGCGCCCCGCGCTTCCACGCCTCCGTGCGTTACCTCCCGGCAGGTTCTTCACGACGCCCACTTCTCCGGATGTCTCCCTGTCAATCGTCTCATCGCCCGAGATCTTCAGTGCTCCCACGCGCCGCACTTCTGTGATTGTGTATCCTCACTCCAGGCTATTGTTCTGTTCACTAATTAATGGGTGATTAAAGTGCCTTCTTGTTCTGCATCTACATCTCTGTACCGTCCATTCTACCGCTGCATAACAACTGTAGAATACGATAGAGAAGTCTTAGCCACCTGAGAAGACTTGCTGTAAAGTAATAATGTTTCTACATAAAAAAAAAAAACACTATAAAATGCAGTGAACAGTAATAAACTAAAGAAAGTCCACATTTTTGTTAAACAGTGTTCCCAGATACAATGTCTGCAGTTTTACTTATATAAGGAAATTTGCTTTTAAGTTTTACCGAGCGTCTTGGAGAATCCGCCACAGCTCTTCTGGAGACTTTGACCGTCACACTTGCTTCTTTTTTTGCATGAAAAAACCCAGCAGCCTTCATTACGTTTTCTGTCTGAAAAGTGCTCTGTTGTGTAATGTGTTGCTTTCATTACTGACAAAAGAAAACATTTTTGTGTAACATCTAATTTTTTGTTGGAAAAGTAAAGTTTGAAGTAGAAATCTTTTTCTACTGACTCAATAATGCAGAAATAAATATAAAAAAAAACAATAACAAAAGAAAAGTTGTACCTAAAAACAACAGAGTGCCTAAGACTGTTGTACAGTACTGTATATTGTTTCTAATATATATATTTGAAACTGAATTAAGATTACAGGTCTAGAAGAACATTTACACCTTATAAATTGCACCTTTTTGTAGTGTTCCTACAAGCAAAAGCAGACACCAGGAGATCACTCAACCTCTCAGACACTTCACAGCCGAGACTACAAGAGTACTAGACTGGTGTTAAAAAAAATATATAAATAAATAAAAAGAGAGAGATGCTTCTATTTTTCCTATAAATCACACCTCTGCTGCTCAGGAAAGAAAGGAAGACACTTGCCTCATTGCTGCCAGCCTGCAAAGCTCAAACCCGTTTTGTTTTCCTTATTAATTCGATCCGACTGCTGAAAAATTCTGAAAGCGTTCCCGGTTGAGGAGATCGCATGCCACGTTTAAAATACGAAGCTACGTGCTTCACGTGTGAACAAAGACGTGCTCGTATGGTTATCTACAGCTGTAACTTCACAGACCAGCTCACCTGAGATTCCCTTTTTCACCGCACAGGACACACCCTCTGTGGAGCACGCACTCAGCTTTGATTTCCATACAGTCCTAGAGCTAGTCGGGATTCGGTTGCACTCCTTACCTGCTCCAGCAGGAATCCGTTCCGTGTCCCAGAGCTCCTGCGTTTCCTTTCCGTAGATGACCGAATCTTATACTTATGTGACAGAACCGGGAGAGTGTAAATGTGAATGTGAATATAAATATACCACAAGCCTGAGGAAAAGACAGACTTTGTACAGGGAAAGAGTATCTCTGCTGGGGGAAAGAGACAAGGACAAAGATGTGCAGGAGCCATAATGTCCTTTCTAAACAAATACAGAAAGGTTGTGGCCAGAGATAGAGACAATCTCCACCTTCCCTTAATTACACACAGGAGTAGGTCCTCTACGTAGGTGGCAGTTTTGAATACAAAGGCATCGGGTATCTAAGGTTTATTATGTGAAGGATTTGTCCTTCTTGCAAATGGCGAACCTATACATTTACATCCTATACAAATTACAACTGTCACTTCCAGTGACCCTAACTATAAAGATCTTTTTTTTGGATGGAGGAAGATGGAGGAAGGTAACAAACCTGACACAATCTGACACAACACAATTTGAAATCACTAGATCTCTGCACAACCACAAACCACCCATGAAAGAAACTCTTACCCCCTTAAAGGAAAGGGCACCGTGTTTCAAATGATTACTGCTAGATGTACAGGACAGATCACACAGGACCCCAGACTTGGCTCTACACTCTTGGACCCCAAGATCTCCAGACATTACATACCTCCCTGCGAACTTTTTCTTGTGGCTATATGCCAAAGGCCGTGTGTTTGTGCAGCCATTAGCAACTAATCTGGATGATCTCGAAAACAGAATCACGGCAGCGGTGACCTCAGTGGAAGACGAGACTCTGAGAGGCGTTTGGGACAATTCAACTCTCGTCTCGATGCTGTCCGTACGGCAGGTGGAGGCCACATGGAGCATTTATACAACACATGGGTTTCTACAACTTGTTAACTCATTAAACCGTTTGTATGTTTGTGCAATTCTAACATGTTGCCATTGTGAAATTCTACTGCTCTGAAACTCTTTTTGAAACACCCTGTACTTTGAGTACAAATAGGGCTGGGAGATATGGCCAATCATAATTATCACCATAAATGTCAAATTTCTTTATTATTATTTCTTTTAAGTTTCTTTCAAGGCATTGTCAAAGTTGAAGAAATCAGTTAATTTGTTAATTGTGGTTTTAAACTTTTATTCTTTATAGTCAGAAGATATAAAATATAAATATTCATTCATTCATCTGCTTATTCCTTTTCAGGGTCACGAGAGAGCCGGTGTCTAGCTGGCAGCATAGGGCGCAAGGCAGGAACAACCCTAGACAGGGCGTCAATCCATCGTAGGGCACACACACTCACACACACTCACACAATAGGGCCACTTTTAGAGACACCAAACAACCTAACGTGCATGTTTTTGGACTGTGGGAGGAAACCGGAGTACCCGGAGTAAACCCACGCGGGAGGTGGGGAGGACATGCAGACTCCACACAGAAACGACCCAGACCGCTGTGAGGTGACAGTGCTACCCACCGAGCCACCGTGTCGCCCAAAATATAAATATAAAAATCCCAAAAAATATCTAACATAAAAATATCTGGACCTGCCAGCAAGACTGGCGGTGAGTGACATGTCGAGGTACAGCCAATCAGAACGCAGGATACGGAGCGAGCGGAAATCTGGGGGAGGAGCTGCATGAACGTCAACAAGCATGGCTAGGCGTGCGCAAACTTTTGAGCCATATAGCCTAATCCGTACTTTATTGTCATCGGCGTACCTTTCCAACAAGCACCACAACTTTCTGAAAGCAAGTTTAAGCGGAGAGGATTTTGTCAAATACATAGGAATGTAGTTAATCAACCAAGAGTGGTTTGCTGTCCAATGTTTTCATCTTCAGCTTTTCACTGGATGCTGAAGTAGCTAACAATGAATGCTGTTAGGCTACACAATTTGAAGTGAATAGCATGGTAAAGTAGAGTCCATGTTTACACGGTCGTTTTTGTATAAAAGGTGTTTATAAAAGATGGACCCAAATTGAAATCGCTGTATCTCTGCAACCACAATCCACCCAGGAATGAAACTCTTACCGCTTGAAAGGGCGGTGCATAGCTTCAAAAGATTTTCACATGATTACCGTTAGATGCCTCTCCCAGCCTCGAGCTTCAACACTGGATAGGTTCCAAGACATTACACCCAGCGACTTTTTCTTGCTGGGATATGTCAAAGACCGTGTTTTTGTGCCACCATTAACAACTTGTTTGGATGATCTCAAAAACAGAATCGGAAGAAGACACTCTGAGAGGCATTTGGGACGAATTCGAGTACGGTCTCGATGCTGTCCGTACACAGATGGAGGCCAAATAGAGCATTTACAAAATGGTTACGAAAATTTGACAACTCATTAAACCGTTTTGGTGTAATTATTACATGTTGCCATTGTGAAATATACTGCTTTGAAACAGCTTCAAACTTTGGGAGACGGGGCTTAAGATGGCTGCCCTGTGTTACAGGGTTGAGCTTCATGGTAAGGTTTTGTTCAATCTTATAGATTACACAAAGTTCTATCCTGTCCTAAATCATCATCATCGTAACAACACAGAAGAATCAGGCGCATCCTGATAAATATATTTTTGGTAGCAGGAGAAACAGAAAGGAAAGAAAAAGGCTAGGAAGTACTAGGAAGATGTAATGAAATTATCATTATTCATATATTTTTATTTTTAATATCATTTGTGAATGGTCCATGAATCGAAATCTACTTTAACATCGGATTTTAGAGAAAGTATGAGCATCATATAAATACCAGTTAATCCTTGTCTTCTTTTCACATAAACATGATAAAAAAAAACATGATGGCGCATGTTTTACAGTGTTTGTCTTTCATGCTGGATGGAAGACATGAATCTTACTTAATACCGGAGTGAAATTACTGTGTGGAAATGTAGGGACTTGTCCAGACTACCATAGTAATACTACAAACCTAAAAATATTTAGTCTAACTAGTCTAACCAAGCTAGGTAGTAAATTAAAGTACAGGAAGGAAAGTTCTAGATAAACAACACTGTGGTGTTAATATACTCATAGCCTGGGACAAATATTTACATTCTGTTTACATAGAAGGCATTTGGCAGACATCCTTATCCAGAGTGACTTAATTTAATCTAATTTATACATCTGATCAGTTAAGGGCCTTGCTGAGGGGCCCAGCAGTGGCAGCTTGGTGCTGCCGGGTATTGAAATCATGACCTCATGAACTCAATCAGTAGTTCAATGCCCACTGCCTAAATATAGCTTTGGCTTCATTTATATATATGAGTCCAATCACAAGGGTCCCTAAGCTGTATCCCTTCTCCCTACACACTGCACAGGGTACAGAATCCCAAAGGCTCTTCATAGAGAACTCGGTCGCTAAAACGGCTCTATTTGGAACACGCTGCAACATCATCAACAGCAGATAGCATCTGGGGCGAATCTTGATTACAGCCTCGGCTCTATTTAGCACAATAAATTAAACAACACTGTTCAGGCTAATTTTGTATGCCGTAAGCATTTTGAAAAAAATGTGATTTACATTAACATTTTTTAATGTATGTTTTGGTTGTCTCTTCTCATGCACAGTCATCTCTCGTGTTCAGTGTTAGGATCTCCTAGCTCATTAGACGTCATAAATATTGGCAAAGATTGAAAGGAACAATGGAGAATGAAGAAGCTGTAGCTCTTTTTGGGTTGCTATATTTTTGTATTTTGTATATTTTCAACTGGCAGCTTGAAAATACCTGAAACCTGTCCCATGGTGGAAACCGTGCTGCCACTGAGCACTCCTGCCATAAAAGGTTACCTAAAGGTCTCCTTGAAAAGAGAAAACAGCAACGATTCTTCCTAATAAGACATGTTTAAAAATCTGTTTATTATTAATGCTAGATTTAGCTGTTACTATAGAAACGCATGAGAATAAGTGTGTGCACAGACAGGAAAATAATCAAAACCTTCTGACCAATCAGATTCGAGAATTCGAAAGCAGAAGAAGTTTTGCATTAGGGGGTGTTTAAGGCGTCTATTCAGAAATAAGTAATAAGTAATAATAACACAAGAAATGCTTTTCTGGTTCAGAGTCTGACCGAAGTATAACAAAAAAAAAAAGAGGAAATCACATCTTTGAGGTCAAGGAGTTACGAAACCAAAGGAGTGACTCAAGCTCTTTCCTATTTCACAACCCATACTCCATAAACAGACTTAGCTAATATATGCAAGCTTAGTCAAGGATGTGTCGCCCACATATAAACATTTTCACACACACACACACACACACACACACACAGAGCACCAACCGAGAAGCCGTTTATGAAATACCGGATCTTGAGGGCATGGAGTCTCAAAGAGACCCCCGAAACACAAATATGTGTGCGGGTGAGTTGAATGTGACACGTCCTTTATTTACAGACAAACACGGCGCTGTTGTCTGTTCGGCTATTACAGCTCCGGCACAGTGAGGCCACTGTTTTGGTCACTACTCAGCTGTGTGTGGGTTTTAATTCGATACTGTGATTTACACTGTTTGCTTGTGGAAGGGAACAGACCAGGACTGTGGCTTCTTTTCTAACAAACAAAAAAAAAAAAAAGAACAAATGTTCTGCTAGTCTTTCCTAAACCGTCACAGCTTCTACTTTACTACTGTAACTATTTCATAGATTAGACACCGAAAAAAGGGAACCCTTTTATTTCTTTGTACAGTACTGTGCAAAAGTCTTAGGCGCCCTATTGTTTTTAGTTTGTCCAACTTTTGTTATTGATATTTTTTTTTCTATTCTGCATTACTGAGTCAGTACGAAAAGATTTGAGTTACTTTTCCAACATGAAATGAACACATTTTTGCAAGACGTTACATAACAGAGCGCTTGTCAGACAAAAATAAAGACTAATAATAAAGGCTGCTGGGGTTTGGTATGCAAACAAATGAAGTAAGTGTGACGGTCAAAGTCTCCAGAAGAGCTGTGGCTCTTCAGATTCTCCAAGACGCTCAGTAAAACTTAGCAGCTCATTTCCTTATAAAACTCCACACACTGTACCTGGGAAACACTGTTTAAGAAAAAGGCACACCTTCCTTTAGTTTATTTGACTTCCTTTTGTTTACTGCACTTTATAGTGTTTCCTTCCATGTAGAAACATTATTATTTTCGAAGGTGTCTTTGCTGTACGGCGAGTCTTTGTGCGTGTCTAAGACTTCTGCGTCGTACTGTACAGTAATTAGCCGGTATTTGTGTGGCTGAGCATCTTAGGGAATGTGCCACCGCTCTTCTGGAGATTTGGATTGTTGCACTTACTTCCTTTTTTGGTGCATGCAAAACCAAGCAGCCTGGGGTTTTATCTGAACAAACCATCAAGCCCTGCCTATTGTGATGCAAAAAAACAAACGTCCGGTGTGACTGCTTTAGTGGCTTTAATGTTAAGCCATTTTCTACTGACTGCATTATTTATTTATTAAAAATAATGACATGCAATGTTTACCATTTATAGCTATTTTTCACAAGACAATAAATTCCTGGTATTATGTATGTTCCTGTACCTATAAACGGCCGTTCCCAGAAACAATGACTAAGTCCAGTTTCGAACCCCGGGTGCCGCCGGTATGACAGTAATTGGTACAGAAAATACCTACATACTATGCGTATGCAATCGCTTGTTTTACTGTCTGTCTTCTTGTTCACGGGGCGTCTTTTTCCTACATGTGGAACGTTCAGACGCTCCGAGACGCTAATTTCGACGAGGCTTCAAATCGTAAAGGCTCAGCCTCAGACACGATAGAAAGCTTTATTCATAAACACCGTACACTTTGCACTGAATCTCCAGCAGCGTGCCTTCCTTCCTCTCCCAACTGCCAAGTCCTTTTTTTATAACCTTAATCTTTCAGGACTTTTAATCGTCATAACAACTTTCAGGAGAAAAACCTTCACACTTTACGGCTGGCAGTTGATTTTCTTTTGGTCCCCGAGTTGTAAAACGTCTAGAAGACATAATTTTGAAGGCCAAAATTCTACCATTTTATGAGGGAAAATTGTTTTGTAGTTGTTGTTGGGGTTTTTTTTTGGTAATTTTTTATAGGTTTTGCTCTGGGTGGGATGGAAAGCTGACTCTTGTGACTATGCGTGTGTAGTGCAGCTGTTGTTTCGCTGTTAAGGCTTTGTGCTGCTGCTGACTCCAGGGGTGTGAGCTCAAATTCTAAGAATTTTAGACGAGAAAGAAACGTACATTGTTCAGACGTTTTTCAACGACTTTTACCAGTGTTGTGAATCCACCGACCATGCTTCTCGTTTTGTATTTTGGAACGACAAAGTCAGATTTCCTTTACTTATTAAAAGCTTTAGCAAGTTTAAAATTCAGGGTAAGTAAGATAGAAGAAAAGAAAGATAAAAAAGAGTGGTGGCCTGCACTGGAAAAAAAAAATCTTTCAACAGTAAAACTTTTCCTTGTATTTCAAAATGACAGTAAATTATATTAACAAGAATAAACTGTTTATTAAAAATGTGTCATGTGATAAAGAAATAAGTCAGTATAAACGGAATTCTTTAATACATTATTATAATTACTGTATATAATTAGTGTGATTGCAGTAGGCAATCATTGTTCTTCTTAAGTATTATTATTATATTATTATTATTTTTATTATACTGGATACTTTTGTTCGCAGGCAGCACGGTGGCGTAGTGGATAGCGCTGTCGCCTCACAGCGAGAAGGACCCGGGTTTGATCCCCGGGTGGGGCGACCTGGGAAATTTCTGTGTGGAGTTTGCATGTTCTCCCCGTGTT
>JAOTRJ010000012.1:4948752-4960365 GCA_028564905.1 Leptodoras praelongus
CCTACCAATGCTCTTTTACACACTGGCACAGAGACAATCTCTCTATTCCTATCCTCCTCACACACACACACACACGCATACACACACACACACACACACACACATACACACACACAAATACTCCCAGGTAGTGGAATGCGCTGACAGGGTCAGTGTGAGCTGTTGTTGGTTTGATGTGCGGTGCAGCGGGCGCCAGATTGATAACTTACAGTCGGGTCTTATCAGCAAGCCTGCCTATTTAATAAGAAAGGACTCTGCTGATCCACTCAGATCTCACTCTTTCTATCTCTCTCTCTCTCTCACTCTCTCTCTCTCTCTCTCTCTCTCTTTCACACACACACATTCACTCACAACAATGCACAAAATCCACCTCAAATCATTCTTTTTTCACCCCCTGTCCATTTCATCATGGACGTCGTCCCAAAAAGTTACATTTTACAAACGGCATAGAAAGTTAGTATAGTGTGTTAATGAGTAAATGTTGACTTCTCCCACGTACACCATCACTTCTCCCATATACATCCATGTAATCTACAGGAAATTCAAACTTACAGATAACTGTATAGACCTGGGCACTGACAGCACCTGGAAGATGGTGTACTGTACTGTACTGTATACTGTACCAATTGAATGCACAACTTTTCTTTTCTGGCATTGTGGCTGTGTCACTGGGGCCTAAAAGGGCGCGTGCGTCGTCCAACACATCCACAATGCGCGTCCGTGTAATCATAATCACCACCAAACTACACCACTTCTCACTGCAAATATGCATGCAAATATCCCCATCATAAATACAATAATAGGTTCGGCACTGAGATGAGTAATAGGCTGACCTGTTAATACTTGGCAGCGCTTGAATATAAAATGGAGTTTTGCAGCAGCTTGTCCTGTCACTAAAATGAATGTGCTTTTTTGGCGCACTATAGCGAGGATGTTCCAAGTAGAAATAATTTTTTTTTTATATATTTTTTTCCTTTCTTGCTCAAGGCCTATATGCCCCAATTTAATAAAAAAAGAAATCCATAAAAAAATAAATTACGATAGAATTAAATTACGTAAGCAATTATTTATTTTATTATTCCTTTTCCCGCAAAGCTGATTAAAAGCGTTAGTAAATCTATATTCACCATTGCTCCGATCTGATATTGTAAATTTATTACACTTCCTGTAAGATTAATTAGAATGCTACTGTAACATATTGCGCTGCCACGTGCGTTTTTGTTTAATAATGGCCGAGCCGGACCTCTGCTGTAATTATTCTCCATAACATGCCCGTTTGATCGTGATTTACATTATGGTGTGTATTTAATGGGCTGAAACAGAGGACAAAAGGAAGCGTGTACACTCCTGCCGTAAGGTGGTTTCAGCAGTTCTGCGGCTGGGGTATGAAAACGATATTCCTTTAATGTTGAAATCAAAAGGCGGTTTTCTCTTTCCCACATAACTTTTAGAAGCACCTTTTTTTTTAACAAGCCGCCTAAACTATCAGGCAGACTCCTAGATAAGGGAGGGTGAAAATAACACATCGAGCTGGTCAAGGTTGCGGCGCATTCCTCCGCAAACGGCTCAGAACAACCTTTTGAAAGGCTGCAACATTTATCTAAGGAACACTGAGCGAGCACCTGAAGATCAACATTATCAGGCTGTCACTGACTCCTGACCAATCAAAACACAGAGGTATGTAAAAACAAAATGTGTGTCCTCGCCTGTTTATTTTTTTTTCTCCTACAAGCTCCATGGTCAAGCGGCAAAGCGGCGAATGAAAGCGTCGAGACGAACAAACACAGAAGTGACATGGGCTTGGGAAAGACCAAAGACCCAAGCACAGGGGGATTATTTACGATCGGATCACTAATACCCGTCCCTAAAACACTTTCTGGCAGAACTGAGGAAAGGAAAGTTTAATTCATCAACTTTATGTTTCGGAATATTGAAGATGCATTTTTGTGCGTGAGAATGAAAAAAAAAAAAACATAAATCTGTATAAAAAAAGTGACAGGCAAGAATTTATTTAAGAACTGAAACAGGAGTTGGCTGGTAAAGATGCCATTTTGGACATCTTCCAAGTTCGAGCGAAACCAGGTCGTAGTCTGGGGACTCATTGTGGAGCCGAATGTTCCCGATACATTTTGAGCACAATGAGAGGACCAAATCGGTGTGAAGGCACATTTTCTGAATAGCATCTGTGCTCCGGGCTGATGAAGGTCGATTAGTGTCATAAAACTCTGCCAGTGTTGAAGCCGTGGGGGTCAGGAGGGGCAGGCAGAGGGTTTAAAGGGGGTCAGATCAGTGTGTGTGTGTGGGTGTGTGTTGGGGGATAACTCGGTGCGAGGATAGGGGGGCAGAAGTCCGCAGATGGTGTAAAGATCAGAGGGGGACTATCCAGGTGAGGGGCTCAGCCCCCCTGGCCAGTCCAATCTGAGCAGCTCATTCAAATGCTAATGAGGGAGTAAAGCACATCTGTTCCCCCCCTGCCAGGCTGGATCTTTGTCACCTGAATAGCTTCCCCACCAGGTATCAAACAAGCAGCAGGAAACAGGCCCTTTTCATCCTGCTACCTCCACTCTCCAATCAGTAAATGAGGCCCTGGTGATTCCAGGAGCCCCAGAGTTCTCCCACTCCAAGTCAATCGCACCTGACACTGTTACACTCCCCAATGAGCTCATGTTATAGACTGAGACAGTTGTGCAGTCCTAACCTACCCTAATCAGAATATTCCAAACCTTAATCTCTCAATTGTCCCCTGAATCTAACCTATACAGGTTTACCTTTCGCCTTCTTTCCTGTACCATGCTAACCCGTTTATGATAACATCTACCAACCAGACGAGCATACAACCTGCTAACCTGTAACATATCTCACTAATACAACAACCGTCACATGTTCACCCTACATCCTAACCTAACCAACATGTTCTTACCCTTCTGTACTCCAACACCAACCCATTTACGATACCACCAACCAACCAGAACAATCATATTCCTTGCCCTACACCAGAAAAAAACAACCTGTTGACTTCCAGTGGGTTAGACTATTTATTCTAATGTACAACAACTGTTTCTTACCTCTACCAGACCAACACACCTTTATCCCATGCAATTATTGAACACACTACTAACCTCCAGTGAAGTCGTACGCTCATACTAACCTCTATCCAACCATCTTTTATGCTCCGAGTTGTTACTTGAATAAAAGTAGCACTTGAGCACTTGATTGCGCAACATCTTATTGACATCTAATAGGTTACCTTAATTAGATGCAAATGAAAGTCCCAAACCCCATCGAAATAAGGTTTACCCTTCAAACCTGCCCAAACTGTTGAAGGTTACTTAAGGTCCAGTGGCAGATTAATGGTGCCAGGATTTGAAATAACAACACTGTGATATGTTCCCCAAAGCTCTAACAGCGGATTACCCACTGCCTTTCTTTGACCAAATGTTTCTTCAGTCCATCCCCACTTTGAGAACCTCCAGTAGGGTAGCACACCCAACCCAACAGCTATCAAACCATTATTCTATTAAGCAGACCAACGTTTACCCTCCCGTTTGAAACGGTTCTTTATTATACACCTTTTTTTGCAAACCAATAGTCCAATAGTCATCCATGTCTTACCCTAACCAAAGTTTTCTCCACACACTACTTAACTCCATCATCCTACCCCATCCGCATTACCATCTACCTTTCATTTCTTCTGAACCAAACCAAACCAAACCAACATGCCATAGCCTCTGGTAACCTTCAAAAGGCCAAGCCATTCATACCAGCATCTTATCTTCTACAACAACACCTTCATGCACTCCCACTGATGCATTGCTGACATACCAGCTCCTTCTAAGAATCTTGCCAAGGTGTGTACTAAGCACTAAGCACTAAGCGCAAACCTCAAATTCTTATAAACTTATTACTAATGCATGGAGCAGGTGCGTGTAAACACAAACGGAGCAGTTTTGCCGGCATCGTTTGTGCTTTTTTTTTCCCCTGTTCCCTCCCCCTCGTCTGTATCACCTACCTTTTCACCGCCTGCTTCACAAACACACACACCACATATTTAATTAGCCTCTGCTGCGAAGAGCCACCTCTCTCTCACAGAGAAGAGCTGCGGTTTCCAGCTCGGCGCTGACGACCTGAGACAGTCCCCCCCCCCCGCCAAACACACGGCATACTGAGGGGGAACCTCCTGCTGGTCTTTCACATGCTAAACGTACCTTTCTAAAGCTTAATCTTCAGACAGGCCAGTTAAACAAAACGGCCCCCTATACGTTTATTGCACAACAGAGGCTGTTAGCATGACAAAGACCCTCATATCCATCTTGCTGTTCTGAAAGCACCACTCCACTCAAATTTATGGCACATTTGGACTTTTTTTTTTTTTTACAGAGACAATCAAGTAGTTAACGGAACCACTTTTTAAAAAGCTGAGTTTATACACATCTGTATGAATTTTCCAAATTACGGCATACCGTTTTTCTTGCTAGGTACACGATATATGATATTCATGCATGTCCCCTTACATAATTGAGTAGATTCCTTTCCCTCGAGCTGTGGCGGGATTCCACGCTGGATTTCAGGATGCAGAAAAGGAAATTCTGATCTAAGGTTTTTTTTCTTTCCTCTCTTACCTTCCCGCTGCCAGCCTGTGGGTTTATTCTCCCCGTGTTTCCATCAATCTGCTTCTTTTTTGATCAGGGGCATGAAAGCCGGAGCTTGTGTGAGTGCCGGGTACCTGGGGTATGGCTAGGTGCTAATTAGCACAGCAGGATAATTGATGTGTAGATTACACTGTGAACAAATGCCTCGACTTGTTTGTTCTTCTCACTTTTCCTGTGCCCCCTCCCCCGTAGACTCCCAGCAACCCCCCACCTCCTTACCTTACACCCTAATGAACAATTTACCTGCCTTGTTAAGACTATGCTAATGCCAACTAAAGCAGTCACATAACAGGGAAATGAGAAAGCAACACTGGGGGGGTTTGGGGGTGGTGGTGGATGGGGGCTTGATGTGAGCTTTTCCCTCAGGTAAACGCACCTTGATTTACACAAACAGACATTCTCCTGACCTGCAGAAATGCCTCTGCGGAGTGAGAGGCTTTACCAAAAAAAAAAAAAAAAAAAAAAAAAAAAAAGAAAGAAAAGAGAGAGAGAAAGAAAAACCTGCAGCAGCTTGGAGAAAAAAGGAAACAATTTCTAAATGAAAGGGCATGCCATTAGAGCTCCAATGGGCCTCCATTGTTATGCCCCTATAATGCCATTTCCTTCATCTTTTGTTTTTAGGGAAGCTATTATTAGCCCACCTCTCACAGCTGTGAATACGTTCAATAGGGTTTGAATTTGGTCATTAACAACTGAATATCAGCAAACACATTTCGCCAAGCCCCTGCCACTGCTAATAAACTAATAATGAGTCCGACTCTAATTGGGAAATGCAATGAGAGAAGACGCCTGAAGTAGCGTAAGAGAGAGGGAGAAAGAGAAAGGGAGAGCAAGACAGCAACGGAGAGAGGGCAGGTCATTATGAGGACAGATGTAGAGGGAAAAAGGTGAACAGTTGAATCGTCGCCTCCGCGCACTTCTCGCGGACACCGGTAATCCATCTCCGACTAGTTTACAAGTTAAACACATTATTGTCATTATGGACTCCCTTATAGCAGAGCTCAGCGGGAGTACAAACACACACACACACACACACACTGAGGTATCTATGCCTGTGAGCCATCACAGCGATTAGCAGCCAGAGAATTCTGTGGGTCAGCGTGTCTCCTGAGAGCTGAATGGCCCAATGGTCCTGCCTGCACCAAATCTTTAAAGCGGGGGCTCAAAAGAAAGACTGATTTGCGCTGGATCTCGGTATTTAACCCTCAGCATGCCACGTGAACCTATTCTCAGTAGACCGCCGAAAAAATTACATTTCAGTCTTCCGTGCTAAAGAGAACCATCCGGCAAAGACGCCTTACGGTTTAGCTGTAGCATTGGCGATGTCTGACCTTTCAGTACAGCCACGCAGGAGACCTGAAAACTGGTAGACTCTAGAAGGTAAAGCAGTGCTCAGAACAAGGTACAATTCACCGAACGAAAACCAGTTTACTTTTTCTTTGTACTGGAGAATTCACAAATCTCAACCAGTTGTTAAAACAAATGTGGAACCATCAGGGTTTTTTTTACGGTTGCTGTTCGTAGGACACCCCTGCCATGTTTACGTCTTGAGATAGTGGAGAAATTCCCGAAACGGCTCCCAATTACGGATTTCAGCTTCTGGAAATACAGCCATAATCGTCAGAAGTGCTGCAGAACTTCAGGTCAAGTCCTTCTGGTAATTGCCTCGATCAGTAACCTAGCAGAGTTCTCCCATAATCCTCTAGCACGCTCTATAAGTGCAGCGAAACACTTTCTTCCCCCTCGCTTCTCGATTTTGGTTCTGGGACTGTAGCGTAATCATCTTATACACGCTTCTCTTTGTTGGGGGATTTTCACGTTTCTCCTTCCAGAAAAGATAAGCAAGACAATAATGAAAGCTTTTTCTTTTCCTTAATTACCAAACCAGTGCCCCTGCGAAAAGGACAGAAGACTGTGTCATCGCAGGAGGGAGAAGAACATGTGTGGGGGGGGATGTGTGAGGAGGATGAGAGAAAGGGAGAAGGACAGAAAAAGGCTGTTTGGACTTTTTTTTTTGAGGGAAAGAAAAAAAAGGGAGTCAGACAAACTGGCATTTTCCATCGCCAACCTGATAAAACTCCCAGCATCCCTCACCGTGGCCACCCTTTGTTTTTTTTTCTCTTGCCTGCTTCCTGTCGCCATCTCTCCATTTAATCTGGGCGGCTAGAAGGGTTTACTTTCTCCCCCTTGAAGACAGAACACGAGGGGGAGAGAGAGAGAGAGAGAGAGAGAGGAAGAGTGGACAGCGCGGGTTGGGTACATTAGGAGTCCACAGGAAACCTGCACTGAGCCCAACTTTTAACAAAAGTCTTTCATCTCGGCGCTGCTTTTCCGTAAGACGGCACGCTCCTAACAGCCCCTTTTAAGTGTGTACCTGATATGGAAGTATGGCTTATTGTCTCAAGGGTCGACGCGGAGGGAAAAACATATCTCCCTCTCCGTGTCCACTATGCCCCCTTCGTCGCTTTGAACGCGAGATACAGAAGCCTTTTTAATCCTGCCGAAACGCCCTTCCTCTGGCTATTGGCAAACTCAAAACAGATAATTACCAGCGGGCAAGAGGGCTGGGGTAGCCTCAGATTCAGAGATCTATTCATGGATAACACCTTTGCGCATGTGTGTGTATACTCTTTAGCGTTTAAATATCGTTTAGCATATAATCTGAGAGTTTCTGAACACAGAATAATAGTTCAGCGCTATTAGACTGTAGTAGTGCTATCTACCTGACAATACAGTGCCTGAATAATCTGGCTAAACTATTTTATTCTGCAGCTAGCCAACCTTAGGTAAGCTAATCAATCTAGCATATTAAAAACTACTTACATTCTAGGCTAAGCAGCCCTGCTTATGATGACTAAACTTGCTAGTCAGTGACTTGTTTGGTATTGCTAATATTATCAGCACCTCAGCTGTTGTTCTATTCATGTTTGCTTACTTATTCGTACTGCTTAGCACACAGTATTATTCATCGAATTACACAGCATAATAGTGTAGCATTATTAGCTATGCAAATCATGGCTACATGCAACTAAACAGACTGCTACATGCAGTATGTATACTGTAGTAAGCATCTTAGCTAATGTTTACTATATTTAGCGTAAGCTACCAAACATAACATGAGGAAACACCAGCAAGAAATGAACACCAAATCACTCAGAAACATTTTATTCGACACTTGACTTGTTTTTTTTTTTTAAGTTTAGCTAACATTATTATATTAAAAGTTAACCAGCATGCTAGTACACAATTCCACAATGTAAATAAAGGATTTTGTTGCCTACATGTACAGTACAATAGTTTTAAATCATAGCAGTTTAAACAAGTACAAAAACCAGTATCTTCGCTAGAAAACCAATTGTCAAGCGTAAACAGTTGAGCAGGTGAACCGGCAAGCAGCCAGCAAGTGTATTAGCATGCTAGCTAACCTGAGGTAAACTAAGCTAAACAATTATGCTGTGTAAGAAAAAAACATTTGAAACCAGTTTGAAACTTTGGGTTTACCAAAAAAAAAAAAACAACAACAGCCTCTTCTCACTTTCTCCCTATTTCTCATCTTTCTGTCCTCCATCTGTCCATGCTGTCTCTCCTTCCCTCCCTCTTTGTGATTGGAAGTCACTGGGGAGACACTAAACCAAACACAGGAGGTGAAATATTGGCGTGTCACCTATCTCATAATCTGGACAGGAAGTGGAAGGCATTTGGAGCTGCGCCCTTCCCAGCTCTCTCTCTCTCTCTCTCTGTCTCTCTCTCCTCCTTTTTCCTTTCAGCTGTTTGTTGATTCGGTTAAACCAAACACAAGCGGGGAGTCACACAGACGGCGGGAGTACAAACCTCGGCTAAGAGGAGGAGGAAGAAGGGGCGCTTGGGCCTTGTCTTCTCCACAAAAAAAAAAGAAGAAGCAGAAGCAGTGACAAGCTGCAAAGACCTCAGAGGAATGAGAGACCTACCTGGGGAATATCAGAAAAGAGTAAAAAAATAAAGCCGGGGGAAGCTTGACGGAGTGTGTGTGTGTGTGTGTGTGTGTGTGTGAAGACGGAAAGAAGGAGAAAGAGTGTTTTTATTTGTAAAGGCTTTTTTTTTTTTTATATATCATCGTCTGACACTGTGTATGTGCGTATGTGTGTGTGTCTATGTATACATGTGTGTGTTTGCCCAAGCTTTTTTCTTATTGAGGTCCTTATCTCCGTCAGTGTATATAAGGTGTGTGTGTGCGAGAAGATGAAAGGCGCGTGGGTGTTTTTGTCTGGTGACATCCTCCCGGCCGAAGCGCCGCAGAGAGGAACTAATCAGGCTTTTACACCTTGAAGCGAACTAGTGTAGCTTTAGCGCTACACTAACCACACACACGCATAAACACACACACATATACACACTGTCAGTGTTACAAATTGGCTTCTCCTGAACTCAAGGTGCCAAAGGACCATTAGACAGACAAAGGCAGAGTTTTGCCTGTTAAATGTGTAAAAAGCTGCACACCTCTTCATTAGTAAGACTAGAGGCACTGAAATTCCTTTCCAAACCATCTGTTTAAACACAGACATACTTTTATTTCTAGCGTTTTCCGTCATTCGGTTGTGAGCCAACAGACTGACCGAAGATACAGATTCGAAGTTGAAATATCACACAGAAACACAGGAGACACCTGCATGCCCAGTCAATAGCAAACCGGTTAGCACGAGAGGGGGTGCTGCGTTCAATTGGCGTGCCTGCTAATCTGGTTGCCGGGATTACGCCTAGCCCTGGTGGGATGGAAAGAGAGAGAGAGAGAGAGAGAGAAGGAGAGGTTTCATTTCCTGTGGACACCACCTGACTTAGCTGTAGTGCTCGAGTCAAATCCACATGGAGATAAGAGCTAATCATCCGTCAGAGAGGAAGAGAAAGAAGACGGAGCGTTGTTTTTATCCCTGCGGCTCTGTCACGGTGCAAAACAAATACGTTCATGCCGCCGCTCTCGCTTCGACTCCCGCAAGAGACGTCGGCTACAGGAAGTCGGGGTGAAACGAGAGCCGGGTCGGAGACCTGGGGTTTATTCTCCGAACGGCGCACCGCATAGTACACAAAAGGGGTGACGAACGCATGCACAGCTGCTCCGCTGTCCTGAATGTTCCACCGCGTCACACCGTCTGCCTTCTTAATCAACACCGCGTATGAAGCCACATCTGCGGAAAGCTCAGGTCCTGTTCATTACTTTATTAATTTTGTCACACCTAGCTCATGTATGGAGTGGAAAAACAAACATATTTGACTTGCTCGGTAAAAGAGGGACTGAGTGGCTCTCGAGTGGCGCAGTGTAACGTTTTATTGATCAGTTTTGGATCAAACCTGGGTCTGTTTTCCTCCTCAGGCCTGTTTCTACTCCTCCCATATATGTGTGCAAATTGCCAACAAATATCAGTTTTTAAAAAACAGAAGACTGACGTTTTTATTGAGCATTGTTGGGAAAAGAGGAGCTGAGTGGCGTTCGAGTGGCACAGTGTATTTTTTTCCTCCTTGATTCAATTTCGGCAAAGAAAAGAAAGTTTAAGCCATCTTTCTGTTTACGGTTCACTGAGAAATTTCCAGAAGATGCACTGAGAAAAAGTTTCTCTCCTCCCATATTTATTTATACTTAAGAAATATCTTTTTTAAAAATGATAGAGAAAAGAACCAGTTGAGCAAAGTTTCTCCAAAAAAATAT
Organism: Leptodoras praelongus; assembly: GCA_028564905.1. Lineage (NCBI taxonomy): Eukaryota > Metazoa > Chordata > Actinopteri > Siluriformes > Doradidae > Leptodoras > Leptodoras praelongus. The sequence continues at coordinate 4,959,079 of JAOTRJ010000012.1, forward strand.
TTTGCCCTACCAGACTGGTTGCGTTTAATGAAATTATTCGTGGCGCAAGATTGTTCATAGAGAGCTGAAGAGGAAAAGAAGGCATTACAATTCTGCCAAGTGGCTTAAACAAAGAGAAAATTTAGCGATTTATTTAAAAGGCGCTGCTTTATTTGATTAGGAATGGCATATTAGCATGAGTTAAGGAGAGCGAGAGAGAGGGAGAGAGAGAGAGAGAGGGGGACATACAGTTGTGAAAGCAGAAGCTGTACGTGAGAGATAAGGCTGTGCCATAAACTACATGCCGTGTGTGTGTGTGTGTGTTTCTGTGTGTGTGTGTGTACTTGTTCCCTAGTGCAAAAGAAGTCAACAACATCAGGTGCTTGAAATCACCTTTGCTACCTACTGTCTTTGTGGTGAACACCGACCTCACAAGAAGGTTTAAAACATAAACAAAAGCACACGGCTGATAAAAAGCGAGCGAGAGTTATTATCCTCATGCAGAAACGAATACGTCTTCAACGGCGTATAACCGTTTCCAGGTCAGAGTGCCTGTAAGTGATACGCCTAAGACTGCTCCGAAAAGTCGAGACGTGCAATAAGGAAGCTAAACTGACCGTTTAACAAACCCTAACCTTCCCCCACCCCCGTCTCTTTATTTATTTATTTATTTCCCCTCCTCTCCTCTCCTCTCCTCTCCTCTCCTCTCCCATGCGGCTTCAGGAGAAAAATGTCCACACTTCTGAAATTCAAGCGGCCCACGCTGACGCCAATTCCCAAGGAGAAACCTGATTTTCTCAGGTTTAACTAAATAATGTATGCATACTTTTACTTTGGCATGATAAAGCAATTTCGTGGGCTTAACAGCCGACCTGAGAGGGGGGGAGAGCGAGGGAGGGTTATGAGGGGAACGGTTTCTTAAATAATTCAGACAGTTCAGGTAGAGATGAAAAGAGAAGATTATTGCATTTAGTCCAAAAAAAAAACTGTCAGAAGCAGTAAAAATGGTTGTAGTTTTTTTGTATTATTATTAATTCAGGGGGGGTCAAAGGAACAAATGAAGAAAGGATACTGTGTGTGTGTGTGGGGGGGACCATTAGGGGCCCAAGCATCAAATGAATAGGTTTTGCTTATTAGGAGTAGTGTAGTACAGTAGAACTGACTGACTGTAGAGAGTAAACTTAAAGATATATAGGGGTCCAAGCACCAACTGCTCAGAATCAGCAGGATTCCTACAGTACAGGCCAAAAGTTTGGACACACCTTCTCATTCAATGCGTTTTCTTTATTTTCATGACTATTTACATTG
>JAOTRJ010000012.1:5606998-5617306 GCA_028564905.1 Leptodoras praelongus
ACCAGGCTGGTCCAGTTTAGCCATGAAACCTCCCACACTAAAATGACAGGTGTTTCAGTTTCATTGTCTAACCCCTGAAATAAAATAAATAAATAAAATGATCAACAGAATATTTCCGTTCAAACTTTATTCATGCTTTAATGAATTTTTCCCCCCATAAACAGCTTAGATAAATACACTTCAAATACAAAAAAAAAATACATACATGGTTTTAGTGTTAAAGCAAACAGTAGAAGTCATCCCAGGTGTTTTATGCAGAATCACTGTGTTTTTTAGAACCAGATTTTTTTAGCGTTTGTAGTCATTTACTGCGTAATAATATATGAATACGGTGGTGACTGAACTTCGAGACAACTCCACATTCCCTTTCTCGCGTACGGAGCATCTTGTTTGACCTTTTAGGAGATCATAAAGTGATCGGCTTCCAATACCACATCGGTCTGTGACATTTATATAAAACAATAACATGATGCAAAAAATTATACAAACAAGAAATCAGAGTTATGTCCAAAGAGCTGACCGTTTCTGAATTTAACCTGATTCCTACCTTTAACTAAGGCACACCAGTAAGGCACAACAACATTTCTAAAGGCACTTTGTTCCCCACAGACAAAACGTACGGTCTTGTCGCCCCCTAGTGGCCATCCTCAATCCTATATTAAAACATTGAGGGAAGGAAATATAAAAAAATACACTGTTATACAAACGATACACACAGCAGTCCTGCTGATATACTCGAATAATAAAAACAGAGATACAAACTAGCTGGATAATAGTCTTTTTTTTTCCTCATGGGTGGAATCATTTGTGGAATGGATCCAGTCTTCAATGCAGCTTCTTTACATGAACCCAGAGCTGGAAAGAGAAACAGTAACACCTTCTAAATTAACTAATAACTAATGACCACACTAATATTACCTTACATCTTTAGTTCACATCACTAGCTGAACAAACCCAGCTAACTGAGAGGGACTTACAGACCTCACTGAGATGAGATGAGATACGTGCTACTTACTTCTTGCGGTCTTTGTCCTTCTTGAGGTTGGAGTTGGAGCTGAAAGACTGGCCCTGCAGGAGTTCAGCTGCCGCTTTCTTCTTACTGAAGTTGTTCATCTCGTCCTCCAGAGACTTCCTCTTCTCATCCAGCTTGCTCTTCTCGTCGGCGTGCAAACGCTTCAGCTGCTCAAACTTGCCCTGGAGCTACACACATCATCGTCGTGTCAAAGATGTCTTTCTTTATGGTATGTTTGGAATTTGGTTGAGTCACAAAAGAACGACAAAAAGGGAATCTGAATGTTACGTCAGGAAGCGAAATGCTTGAAGAAGAACAGAATGAGATACCTCTCTCTCGGCCTCCTTGAGTTCCGTCTCTTTCTCTTTAACGCGCAGGACAAACATCTGCCTCATCTCCTCCTCTCTTCTCTGCAACTCCAGCAGGAATTCCTGACGCTTCGCCTCGTACGTCTCCTGCAAGCTGAAGAGAGACACGAATCACTGTGAATCATCCATCCAGTCTGTCTAACAAGATCTGTTATACTGTCTTCAAACAGCTGAAGTGTTATGCTAGCCATGTCTCTACCTGACGGGTTTGCTGTCGGCGTCCGTGTCCTTAAAGCCCATCTCCTCCAGTTTGCAGCGCCTGTAGAGCTCGTAGTGGCGCGTGTGCGTCTGCTCCCGCAGGTCCTCCATGTTCACGCAGATCAGCATCTCGCGCAGCTTCACGAAATCACAATGGTTCTCGTTTTCCACTGAAACACAACACAAACAACTGTGCTTCAGCATGTCTTTGTGGAACACACGTACAGCATGGAAGGAGGGGTGGGTATTTCACACAACAAATACACATGGAGTACCTTGCACCACGCCCCAGGGGTACTGTCGCGCTTTCACCATCTTATTCCCAATCTTCACTTCCTCTGTGCTTCCCACGACGGCGAACGGCAGGTGGCCCTGGAAACAACCCTGGAGGCTTAATCATCATTGCTCTTTGAGCAAATATTTAGTCAAGGGCCTGTATTTTAAGCTCACATTTTATTCCTGCTCTAATGAGATCAACAACAAACAATCTCTACAGTGAATTCATTCATTCATTCACTCACGTTCATGGCGCTGTTGATCTTGGAGACAGTCTCGTCGTCGGTGGGGAACTGATAGATCTGCACTCCGTTACTCACCAGCTCGCTCATGATCTTAATCTTAAACTTGTGCAGCTCGCTCTTAGAGATGGTGTCAGCCTTCGCGATAACAGGGATTATATTCACCTTTAAAAACAAAACAAGGAACGTCCACAACGTTCGGAATGACCACGGAAATGCAACCGAGAAGAGAAAATCCTTTGTTTTTCATTTTTATTGCATTATTTGAAATGCCTCGGATATTACTTCAGGTTAAAATTGATATTTTCTGATATTGCTTACTACATCTACATCAAAAGTTTGCATTTGCATTCCACCGATAACAGCTTACCATTGGTTAATAGACTCGGCATCAAAAAGCCGACTAAACTACAACCCAGTCACCGGAAGACTGGGAATGTAATATATAACCAAGCACTGGCAATGAACTGACACTCGTTTTCATGGCCTAATAATTCTTTGGACGGTTTTAAAACTGTAATCTTGAGTCATTTTGCAGGAAAGTGTTTAAGAACTTGGACATGAAGCACAATATACCCTCCCTCTCAGAGACTAAACAACAACTCACCATCCAATATTAAGTGCACTTGCTATTGAAAGTATATCCAAAAAAGCCGACAGCGAAGCGACCATTTCTTAATGTAGTCACAGGCTGTTATATCACTCAAATTACGAAAGCATTTGGAAAGAAAGGTCACCCTCTTAAATGGCTCAGAGACCCATGAACCACTATACCAACAGTACTGCGGTCCTGCTGCCAGCATTTCAGACTAGGAAACACCCACCGAGTGCCAACCATGAAACCAGACACACACACACACACACACACACACACACACACACACGCGCATACACACACACACCCTGAACACACCAAGTTCTAAAATCTCACAAACACCACACTACACACACATTATATTAACTACACACACACACCCACATCCAAAAGCCTCGTACATACAGATCGCTTATATGTCAGCGAAAGAATAAACCCTATAGACAGAAAAGAAATGTTAGAAATGTGAAGACCAGCCTCATTTATTTCCTTAAACGCAGCCACAGGCTTCCCAGAATGGCAAAAACTGCCGAACTGAACCCTGAACCTACGTTTCTCGCATATTTAAATTCTCTGACATGTACAAGGGCAGCCTCAGCATTTTCCTAACTTCAGCAACATCTTTAAGCACTTCTAATCCTTTAAAGGAGAAACAGCCTTTGAATATTTTACTCTGTGCAGCTGATTACTTTTTTGCTCTGGAGATCTTGTTCAAGGTTCAAAGTGTCTTCCTAAACAAAGTATTGTGTAAAATAGCAAAGAGAGTCTGAGTTTAGGTCTGGGTGGAGATTTAGATGCGTAATTAGCAACCCAAAATGACAGCGATGTGGAAAATCTCCCTGAGACGACATCAGGAAGAAACCAAAGGTTATCTATTATCTTCAGGGTGACGTTCTAGCGTCTTGACTAGCGTGGTACAGACCTTGCTGTCCAGTTTCTTCATGGTGACGAGGTCGAGGGACTTCAGCGAGTGTCCGGACGGGGCGATGAAGTACAGGCAGGCGTGGATGCGCGAGTCGTGGTAGTTGTGCAACGAGCGCTTGATCTTCAGCTCTTCTTGCAGGTAGGACTCGAACTGCGTGTCGATGTAGTCCACGACGTGCTGGTAGCTGGAGATTGGAATTTTTTCTTGAATCAGGGACTAAACTAGTGTTTCAAGAAAATACTAGATCCTGTCTACACCACAGAGCCAAAAAGGTATACATGGACACCTGACCTTCACACCCATACAGAACGTCTTTGTATGCTGTTGTATTAAAATTTCCCTTTACTGGAATTATTAAGGGGTCGAGATCAAACCCTGACTTCAACTCCACTGAACACTTTTGGGATGAACTGTAATGCAGACTGCACCCCAGAGCGCCTCACCTGACATCAGTTCCTAATGCTCTTATAGCTGAATGAACACAAATCACACTCTGGAGCTTAACTGCAAAGACAGAATAAATCTGCACCTATGGATGTGATGATCAGGTGTCCACAAACCTTATCGTCTTTTCCCCCCACTAGTATTTCCAACCAAACATCTGTTTTGCGTGTCTGTATTAACATCTTCCTGATGCCCCCCCCTTCCCTATTGTTCCTCCTCACCTATCTTGTTTGTTCATCTGGTCTCCGAACCCCACCGTGTTGACGATGGTGAGCTTCAGGCGCACGTTGCTCTCCTGAAGGTCGTACGTCTGGGCGCGGAGCTTGACGCGGGGCTCAAAGTGAGACGACTCAAAGTTCTCAAAGTTGGTGTTGAACAGCGTGTCCATCAAAGTGGACTTCCCAATGCCCGTCTCGCCTGCGGACGAAATGTGTGTAAAGTTTGCATGCATAAAAAGGAATAATGCTGGAGAGGAGGACCTCTTTATTTAGAGTGCTGAAGCATAAACCACATTAGAGCAGATCACTGAGTTTTACTTTAACATCATAATCAAAGGATTCAAAGGATTTTTAGGGGACTGGACAAGGTGTAAGTGAATACGCATTCAGTTCTTTTCTCCAAAGATTAAAAACACATGAGAAGACACGGAGAACTGAAAGGAGTCACCTATGCAGAGGATGTTGAAGCAGAAGCCCTGACTGGTGGATTTATTGACCAGCTGATCTGGTAAGCTGTCAAAGCCAACGTGACCAGACAGAGATAAAGGACGTGCATTTCTTTCCTGTTAAAACAAAAATGATTATTTTCAGATTTCATTTCATACAACAAACACACAGACACACACAGACACACACACACACACACATTAATATATATGGGTCTCTAACTGTTCGAGAATTGTTAAGTAAGTTTCTTCCCACTTTTCCCACTTAGTCTTCTTGAAAGGACACAAAGAGCAGAGCAAAGCGTTAGCTGACAGCTGTGTAGGCAAACTTATGTCTAAAAATAAAAGACTCTTATAATCTGGAAAGCTTAGCCACAGTACTTTTTGGATTGTGTTTGGGACATGGTCCATAAAGACAACACCCTTAAATAAAGAGTAACACGGTTCTGCTAGTAAAACTGAAATAGGCACAAAACAAAAAAAAGTGTGTACAAAAAAAAAGGGGAAAACTGAAAACTTACTTAACGGATGACACGGAAAAGAGGAGGGGCAACAAATTTCTCTTTTACTTTAGCTTATCTATAAAAAATATATTACAGAAGACATGGGTGTTTATCCTGGAAGAAGATCCAAAAGAAGTTCAAGAGCTGCTGTAAAGAACACGGCGTACCCCTGCGTTCACACTGGCGAGCGTCAAGCCGTTTACGTCTCCTGTTCATGTAACGACTTTCATATCTAATTTGTACAGAATGAAGAAAATCTGAATTTAAGGGTGTGATCAGATTTGTCGTTCGGATCCCTTGGTTCTGGCCATATAAGAAAATCGACAGCTTTCATACTCACAAATTTACCAAAATAAAAAAAACACATGACACACGTACGACATATATTTTGTGAGCCAGTTCTCAGAACAACGAATCATTAATTCTCTGCAGCAGGAAAGATTTTAGATCTTAGCCAAGCTTTAAAAGTCATTCCTACTCTCTTTGTGTTTAGATAAGCATGCCATTATACGCACCACAGCACTCTGGGGCTAAACACCATCTGGGAGGACGGCATGTTTATCTCTGCATTCCAGAAATGGGGGTGACGTTTTAGGGGGTCAAATCAGGAATGCAAGAAAGTCAAGCAACCCAGAATTTACAGTCTCAATGAAATGCCTCGAAACAGGAAGTCAGCGCTATGGCGCATTGAAGTGCTAGACGGATTTACACAACGGCGTTACAATAACGTTTCAGACACGCCACGATATGAACAAGAGTGAAGAGTTGAACAATGTTTTTTTATGCGAGTCCAAATATGTGTCTTATTAAAATAAAATTCATTTCAATATTAGATTATGTATATATTGAGTAGAGCTGCTACTGTACAGCAAGCCACGCCCCCTGGGGTGGGACATACACCTTCCAGAGAGCATTTGATTGGACGTACAGAAGACTAGTACAGGTTGAGTCATCAGACAATGTGTAATCAGGTTTGCGAGAAGTGAAAAAGCAATAAAATGAAAATAGAAATCAGATGGAAGTCATCAGATCATGTAAGATAACCATAAAGAGGTTTAGAGTAAATTAGGAAAAAATTATTTATAACAAAAAAATAGACTTTAGTCTTGTTCTGTGTTACTCAGGAGAAAAATAGTGAATTATGATTCTACTTATAACTTTCAATAAATCTTCAGACTGCACACAGGAGCCTGCTTAGTGGGGAAATGTGTATTTAGTTGCGTTTTTGCCCCTGTTGGACATGTCGTGTATTACAAAGGGCGTAGAAGACATTAATTCATACACGTTATATTATATTGAGCACTTATATAATTAGGAAACATAAAGCCAAACGATGTTTACCCGTTGCTAGTCAAACCTGCTAGCTAGCTATGTCTCTATCTACCCACCTAGCTAAACCAACATTAGAGCTACTAAAGAAAACTCATTCACAAGAAGCTTACCCCTTGTCGAGCAACATCAGACGAAGCCATGCTGTATGCTGAATAAACACTTATAATTTATATTCTTTTAAATATAATATAACTTATATTTGAAAAAGTACCGACATGAAAGAGGCGGGTGAAGCCAGTTGAAAAAAGTTTGGAGGAGAAACGATTGGAATGCAACAGGAATGTACCATTCCTTACGAACGCCCTTCCACGGCAGGGTAAATCTCTACCTAGGTGGCATAGAAATACCTCACCAAAAACATCCTGCCTCTGATATTAAAGCATATCTAATTCTGAAAATGTTCTTAATTCTCTGTATCGTTATTACTGTGCTACATTTTTGCGAACGTGTCATATCACGAGTTTGCTTTCAGTCGACTTCCCCTCACGTCTACATGGATGCGCCCTAAAACGTAAACGCTTGGAAAATGCAACAGTATTTGCAAGTGAGAAACTGGCAACCATTTTGGCTCCGTAGGAGCCGCCTTATGGTTAAAGCGCTCATGTTATTGAGATCCAATATGGCGTCTGAAAGGCTACAGTTTCAGAAAGGAGGGATTAAAGGGCGGGACGGGTGTTTTTTGGCTGCGAGTAATGAATGAAGACGTGGTTGCTCCACTTACTGGCAGTACCAGGGATTAGCAGTGGGATAAACTAAAACGCAAAATAATGGGGGGATCCAGAAATGGGGTGAGCATCGATTTGTTTATTCAAATCTGTACAAAAGAGGTGAATTCCTTAACCAGGAATAACAGATAGCCTACAACCAGCGGGTAAAGAATAATGGTCGATAATGTGTTGTTTAGTGTGAACTGATGGCGACCGAATGCAGCCAAGAAGCGGTTTTATGTTTCCTAACAGAGAGAGGAGGCAGAGTGAAGAACGCGGATTTGATAAATCACTTCCGATCCTTCATTTGCACTGAGCCCGAGAGGAAAGCCGCGGCTAAAGAGGCGTTTAAGGGCTACGTGGACAGCGTCGCGGTGGTGAGAGTGGAAAACGGAGAGAAGTACGTCTGTCTGAGGAAACGGTTCAGGGGGTCGGTGAAACGGGAGAAGGATGGCCATCATGGACCGGACAGCTCCACCGTCCTGGAAACGAACCCCGGAGCTGTTGTTACCCATGACAACCGCAGGGAGGACTGCCTCGCGCCTGTCAGAGCGGGCGAGTCTCAGAGCCACGCGCTCAACAGCATCGTCCGGTCGGAGAACAATGATGCAAAACAAGAATTACCGCCTGCATTGTTTCGCGTCGGCGCAGGTGCGCGCACACCTCCGAGTATTTCTCAATCCTGTCCGGATGGATCAGCAGGCTCGCGCGCGTTCACTTCAGTGGCGATGGGAGCAGAGATGGGGAATCAGCAGGTCGGGAGCGCTGGCGCTGAGAAGCACAGCAGCTCTTATCGGAGATCAGAGGAAACTCTGACTACAGAAACATGTGTTCCAGATGTCGCCGGGACTGAACCGTCTCCCCTACTGGCGACCGACGGAAGTAAGTTTTCAAACTTGCCTTGTTTACCGACGCACACCGAAGCTCCGAGCGAGGGCAGAGCTGATCAGAGTCTCCAGGACAGGTCGGAAGGCGAGTCCGTACCGACAGCACGCGAGGAGGACTGGGCAGGGACACGGGGTGGATTACCGCGACTCGGTCACGGCTCGTGCGAGGGAACGAATGAGGGACGCTCGAGCTCTGCGAGCAACACACCCAAAGGGAGTCGGAAGAGTTTTATCCAGCACATGATGAGCAGCTCGCCGCAGGTACGACGCAGCATGGTGCTCAGGCACAGCCGACACGCAGCCCGGAGCGACGCCGAGTCGTCGTACGATGACGAGGAGAGCGCAGCCGCGACGCTGGACCCCGTGGAGCACGAGTGGATGATGTGCGCCTGCGACGGTGAATGGGAAATCCTGCGCCGGCTGCTGAACAACGAGCCCAGCCTCGTTTCCAAGAAGGACTTCGTGACCGGCTTTACGTGCCTGCACTGGGCCGCCAAGCAGGGCAAGCACGAGCTGCTCGCCCAGATCGTGAACTTCGCACGGCAACGCGGCGTGACGCTCGACGTGAACGCGCGCTCGAGCGCCGGCTACACGCCCCTGCACCTGGCCGCTATGCACAACCACATCGAGGTGATCAAGCTGCTGGTGGGCGCGTGCGATGCCGACGTGGAGGCTCGTGATTACAGCGGCAAGAAGGCGAGCCAGTACTTACGCAGCGACGTCGCCCGAGACGTGCTCGACATTGCGGGCGCCGACGCGATCTGCGGCCACGACAGTACCGAAGAGCTCGCGCTCGGAGACGAGGCTGTTCGGTGGAAGCTGCCACGAGTTCTCCAAGCTAACCTGAGGATGTTGTACCGCAGCGCGAGCGAGGAAGACGACCGTGACAGTGTCGGCGTGCTCGCCAGGGACATGCCGCTTCGCCGAAAATCATCATTTAGCAAGCTGAAGCCCAGACTGGGAAAGATGCGCGCGGGCGTCCCGGCGATCGTTCACAGCACGTCTCACTTTGAGCGGCTCGAAGGAGCCACGGGTCAGACTTCCGGTCCGTGTAGAACCAGACCCAAGTCAAACCTGTTTGGGTGATTCTGGCACGGTTGATCTCAGACTTCTCAGATTTGCTGCACACACACACACACACACACACACACACTGAAACACAGTGGTAGGGGTTATACAGTACCAAGATGCATCAGAGATTCCTCCTGCTACAGGTTGAACAGTCTGAGTGCACAGAAATATGATACACAGATGAGCAGAAGTTTACACCCCTCTAGGAAAAAAAGTAATTTATCTTACAAACAGTTTCATTTTTTTTTTATCTCTTTTTCACAAATAGCAAACACCAAATAAGTAACAGAACTGTAGTTCATTGAGGGAAAATCCAGGACGAACACCAGCAGTCTGCAAAAACTAATTTAACTGAATCATATCATATTAAAAGATTTATTTGAATCGTTTCACCACTAACTCTGACTTCTCTGACCATATTTAAAGTCGTGCTAATGCAAACTCTTGCACTTAGTTACTCAATGTTTAGTGTTGTGGTGTCGCAGTAGGACCTGGTCACACATGGAGCTGAAACACACTACAGATTTCAACTATGAGTGAATATGGTTATTGTTATTAAGGAATGCTTTTAGACGTATGTCAATACATTATTACTTCAAATACCTTCACCTAAATATTAGACTAAATCTAAACTTGACCCTTTACTGAGCCTGTAGTCCTAGAGTTGCACTAAAAGCATTTTATTTAAATCTTTACAAATATTCTCGAACTATTTATATAATAACATTCAAAATTTGGTGAACAAGGACATATAGTGTAGAACAGCACTGCGCTGCCGACCCTGCGTACTGCACATTTGTATTGTGTAATGTCTTTTACTTTTATTTGATTCACTCTATAATGTTTATTATGAAATGCAAAGCACCTCATGGACCTGCCTGGGTAAAACGGTTAACGCAGTTGTAAACTGGAATGTTTAATGTAACGACAAGTGCCAAGTTCACGAGAAAATAATCAGTGACAGCCTGGTGTGATGCGAGCCAATATGAAGGCTCTAATACAATCCAGAAATACAGGGGTTAGACAATGAAACTGAAACACCTGTCATTTTAGTGTGGGAGGTTTCATGGATAAATTGGACCAG
>JAOTRJ010000012.1:5838077-5854419 GCA_028564905.1 Leptodoras praelongus
ATCCCTCTGACCACTGTGCTGGACTTTTATATGTCATTCCCAAGATGATTTGACGCTCTATTGGCTGCAAATGGAGGCCCTACACCATACTAATATATTATTGTGTGTGTGTGTGTGTGTGTGTGTGTGTGTGTGTGTGTGTGTGTGTGTGTGTGTATATATATATATATATATAAAGATTACCTGTCTCAAGACGTTTATGGGATAGTGAGGTCAGTTTCAGTTAAAAATGGTTACAAATATGGTCAAGTACCGTCAAGCATTAACGAGAACTGGAATTCACGCTGGGCGATCCGAGGTCGGCTTTATAACAAAAAAAAACACTGAAATCAAATCTTGAATAAGTTTCTTTTTTTTTTTCTTCATATCTTATGGTACTGTAAATAATAATAATAATAATAATACTATAGAATTCCGCTGGCTTCAAAAATATGGCAATTAAACGCATACAGATGTATGTAATTTAAACATGACTTTTGTGTATTCAGTCGATCTATTTCAAATAAATAACATTTATACTAGCTCCGGTTTCCTCCCACAGTCCAAAGACATGCAGTCAGGTGAACTGGTGATATTACAATTGCCTCTAGATGCGTGACTGCATCTGTCTGTGATGTACTGGCAACCTGTCCAAGGTGCTTCCTGACCTTCTGCCCAGTGAGTGCAGGGACAGGCTAAAGCACCCCCGCAATGGAGCAGAAGGACAAACGGCTTAGAACATGAATGAATAAATGAACATTCAAACAAGTGTTAAAGGAAAACTCCACCCTGAAACACGCATGTTTATACTGAATATTTGATTTGTTGCGTGCTTAAAATTCGCATGCTAATTTATAGGTTTGTTATAATTAGAGATTATGTGTGGCACAGAAACACTGCTAGCATTGTTTAATATGAGGAAGATGTTCAACAACCTCAAAGGTCACTGAAACTATGGTCTGGTTTAGCAAAAGGCGAGAGCTTTTTATCACACTAACCTGACAGCTTTTATTTGGAATTTTGGAAGCTGAACTGTATGAGCATAGTGAGCAGATCTAGACGTGAGAGAACTAGACTGACTGCAGTTCTAATGCACTGGAGCATTTCTCTGTTTAGGTAGAGACGAACAAGGACGTAATCTCAGTGGTATTACCGTGAGCAGGTAATCGAGTGGAATTGTGGGTCAGGTAGGGAAACTTATAAATAAATCTTCAGGGTTGAGTTTTCCTTTAAAGACATGATTCTAGTCACTAGGCACCAACCCCAGTGTGTGCGCGTATGTTCTGGGTGTTTGATGAAAGATGACCTCAGCTTACACTGAAGATTACGGCACTGTGTTATGGAAAGGCAAAGGAGACCTTAAGGAACTGACCCGGAGTCAGTTTGTTAATTAAGCAGAAAATACAAGATTTCTAGAGATCTGTAGCCGGGCGATCACTCAGGTGTGTGAGCGCAGACTGACAAAACTGTTTCCACAAACCTAAAAGGCACAAAGCAAAAGCAACCGTGATTGTGAGTGAAACAGATCAATCATGATCGTGCCTGACCCTACAGCTCAAACATAGTGGCACTATTGGATAAACTGTGAACACAGAGGACAGAGAAACAGCAAAACCTAACATTTGTACAGCATAGGGAGTGACGGAAATGTACAGTATAGAAGATGTTGAAAGTGGGAGTGTGTGTCTGTGGTCTGTACTAACTAAGCAAGAGAACGAGAACTTGGAGGAGTGACGCTGGAGTCCCAACACCCTGTGGTCTGATTTTGTCCCTTAGATTTAGCCTTTTTTTTTTTTTTTTAGCAGCTTGATGGCACACCAGCCCTCTCCTGGGCTTGACAGTACATTCTGGGTCGTGTTGGAATGAGAAAGCCTCTCAGATTCATCCCATGAGCCTAGAAAGCTGACGAGACTCCCTGGAGCTTAGTCTCCTAGTCCAACTTCGCATAACTCAAAAGAAAGAAAAATCTACAATAACAAAGAATCCTTTAGTCTTTAGGGGTACTTACCCCTGAGTGAAATTAAGGTGCAATGCTTTCATACAGAATCAAGCTGCTTCCAAATGCTATCCTCCACCAACAGAGGCATTAAGCCCCTTTCTGCTAAGCCACGCCCCCATTCTCTCTGGTCCAATCGGAGTGCTCAACAGCAGGCTGGGCAAAGTGTAGAAAAGGGCAGACAATTAGGGTTGTCCATAATTATTCACTAAGTCAGGGCAGGAAGAGGTTAGTGAACAAAAAAATGCCGTAACAAGTCTTCAGCAGCTGGCCGTTGTTTTGATTCCACAAAAATGCGTTTGAGGAAGTCACGGCAGTGGTCAGACACATGAGCTGGGAGTGTAGGGTTCGTCGGTTGAGTAGCGATTTTGAAGATGGCTGCCATCGCCTCAAATTCCGCCCAAGGAGGCCGCTGGGTTAGCATTTCAACTACGGTGCATCCGACGCTCCTGCAGAGAGAAGAGAGAATCAGTGTTAATTATGATGATAAAGCTCTCATACACAGAGGATTTGTCACATTGTCCTTCTAAAAGTTCTGCCTCTGAAGCACTGTGCAACTTCTCTTCTAAACATAAATTTAAAGAATGTTATGGAATGTCAGTTAAAAAAAATAAACAGAGGTTTCCGGTTCGGCATGCACTGCATGTAGAGGTGTCTTGGTGCCACTCCTGTGAATTCAAATTATTTAACAACTTTAAAGTTTTGCTTTGAGGGAATCTTATTCCCTGCATTTCTATTTAAATTACGACCTGGGAAAATGGCTCACAGAGTATTTTAAAAGCCTTGAGAACAAACACTCGTGACATGGCATGGCCTGCGGAGAGGCCTTGTTCTTCGGCGGATAGTAACCAAGCCAACCTCATTGATCCACTGCCTTGACTCATGCCAGCTATAGAAAACCTGAAAAAGTTCACTACTAACGGAACATAACATGCAGTTGCCCTTTCTAACGCTCTGCAGCCCCTAGGTGAAACCCAGGACTCGATTAAACAGACACTTGACCTGCAGTCGGGAAGCATTAAAGCCCTACAGGCTTCTGCCTACAACCACAGTGGTAGACTTCCCCAATTAGAACAACAGTGTAAACGCCTTACAGATTAAAACACAACTTTGCAGGACAAGCTTGACGACCTTGAAAATCGTTCCCGCCAATATAATTTGAGAGCTATTGGAATCCTGGAAAAGATTGAAGGTGCGGACGCGACATGCTTCATGCCTGAGCTAAAATTGGAAGTGTTTGGAGCCGACAACTTTCAACATCGCCCCATCCTTGAGAGAGCCCATCGACTAGGCCGCACGCAAGCTGCAGGTGGTGCTAATTCTAACCAGCCTAGATCGTTTATTATGCTCTTTTATTCTTCCTGGGATAAGGAACTTGTTCTGTGTAAAAGAAACGACAGTGTAAGCTTCCGAGGTTCCCACGGTAGGTTTTTTCAGGACTACAGTATGGATCTTTCTGGAAGGCATGCTGCTTTCAGTGCAGTGAAAGCTGCACTGTACAAAGAGGATGTCCGTTTCAGTTTCTCTATCCAGCCAGAGTTGTCATGACAGAAGGATATAACACTCCTGAGGCGGCTCCGGTCTTCTTTAGGTCTATATATAGTCTGTATAATTTTTTTCCTCTGACTGAGTCATAATGGTGTTAGGCATTGGTGGTTAAGCTATGTGTCTTACAGTTTCCTACCTTGGTAATAGAAAGATGTTTATAGTTATCTCAGATAATAGACCTATGCTAATATACTGAGTGTGTTGTATTTCATGTTATGCTTAACCCAATACTGTAACTAATCTAATGGCTAAACAATAAATATGTATATTATCTTTGTGACTCATAAATAGTAACAATTAATAGTATGTGAAAGTTGTCCGGAATTTGACATTGGCTTTGTTTTTTCTCTATACTTAGATGGTTCTCTTCCTTGCAAAGTGGCTTCAGGTTGGCGGTATACTTGGGGCATTACACAAACTCAAATGTGTTTTAGACTAGCCTGCTCGAGGTGCGCGTACTGGAAGTTTCTTTGATTGTGGATTTCTGAGAATTATCGGAACATCTTTCCCCCAGCTGCCCCCATTTACTTTTCATTACTTTATGTTTCTTTTTATTATTTATTTATTCCCTTCCTCTTTCCTTCTCCCTTCCCTTTTCCCCCACAGACATGTTTTCTTTGGTCCTTCTCAAACATCCCAGGTTATTTCTCTTTTTGTTTCTGATTCAATTACCTAAATACTTCACTTATACACAACATAACTAGACGATGGTATCCATGGGCACTCTCTCCTGGAATGTCAGGGGGTTACGATCCAAACTAAGGTTGTAAAGGTTTTCACCCCATATCAATCTTTATCTTTAGATGCAGACTTAATCTTCATACAAGAAACTTCATAAGTCTTGGGTGAGCCAAGTGTTCCATTCAAATTATAATAGTAAAGCCAGAGGGGTTTCTATAATGATTAATAGAAAAAAAAACCAATTTATTCCTTCTAGAGTTATCCCTGATCTAAATGGGAGATTATTATTATATTATAATATTATATTATAGTTGTGGGTATGATTTTTCAAACTCCGCTGATCTAGCTGATCTAGATTTGAACACGGATAAACTTATTCTTAAAGAAGATATT
The DNA here is from genome assembly GCA_028564905.1 of Leptodoras praelongus. Lineage (NCBI taxonomy): Eukaryota > Metazoa > Chordata > Actinopteri > Siluriformes > Doradidae > Leptodoras > Leptodoras praelongus. The sequence continues at coordinate 5,842,675 of JAOTRJ010000012.1, forward strand.
AATTGTGTCATGGATCCTGCATTAGACAGATCAAACCCGACCTCAACGATGGCTGCACTGTCTGTTTTCCTTGCAGAGAACGGTTGTGTTGACCCATGGCAGGACCTTTATACACATAGGCAGTCATAATCTTTCCTCTCCCAGGTACATCATTCCCTCTCTCGAATTGATTATTTCCTTATCACTCCTGAGATTATGCAATATGTTACTAAGGTTGACTATATGGCAACAGTTATCTTGGCTCACACACCTTTACAGCTGAAGCTAAATACTATTCTTACTGGAGAGTTTGCCCTCAGTGGCATTGTTTATGGAAGAGAACTTCTGTACAAAGATCTTTCAATTCTTTCTAGAAACAAATAAAGCTGATTCAGTTACCCACTCAGTATCATCCGGGTTATTAATTCAATTCTAGTTGAATTTGGCTCCTATTCAGTTTAGAAAGTAAATATCACTAAAAGTGAGTTTTACCCAATTAACGAAGCATTAGATTCCATTATGATTAGAACCATTATGGGGTTCTTATGGAGTGGCAAGGTCCCTCGAAACACAAGGGACATTCTTCAACATGCCCATTCTTTAGGGGGATTAACCCTTCCTAATTTCATGTATTATTATTTTGCAGCCAGTGTTCAGAAAATGGTTCTCTGGCTCAAGCATGCTCAGAAGGGGTGGTGTACCATGGAGTCCTCCTCCTGTCACAGAACAGGAGGGAGGAGGGAGAACTTGGTAAGGAACATTCCATAATTAACCTGTCATCTTCCTGTGCCAGATTAAAGTAGTCCACAGAGTCTACATGTGTAATGCTAAACTGGCCCAAATTTATCTAGAGGCAGACCCTACATGTCCCCGTTGTGGTGGAGAGCCAGCATACCTTTTTCACATGTTTTGGTTGTGCCAGAAACTGAGGAGATACTGGGATACTGTGTCTTCGACCCTCTCTACAGTCTTTAAGAAACAGTTAACCCAATGTAAGGGACAGTTAGCAGTCTTTAGTGAGAATTAAATGCAGTCATCTCGAGAATAAAATGAACAGCTTTTGCTATATTGTTATTGCTTTTGCTTAATTTGCTTTACTGCCCAGTCTACAGCCTGACATTCTCAAACCGAAGGGCACAGAAATTATCTTAAGCATCAGCAGCAGGCATGTTCTGTTTGTGGGTCAAAAGAAAGAAGCATCTGAGAAACTGATTATGCCAGTTAGACTCTAATGTTGCAAGATAACCATGAATTGGTTTAGTAACAAAGAATAGTGTTCTAAAGACAGGACTGGGAAGAATAAATTATTATTTATGCTCAAAATTAAATGCGTATACAGAGCCTTCTGTCTGTACTCTGTGTTCTTTTGTCCTTATTTTCTGAAAGCTTGCAGATGTGTATGAAATGGGGGGTACCACTGGACATCATGGGCACAGTATAGCCAACTGTTCAATGAAAACAAAATAAAGACATTTTAAAAAAAATTCACGAGGATAGATTATGTGATTTATTAAGAAATTTTAAACATGTACGTGATGTTAGTCTACAATGGTGCCACCATCTTTTGCCCTTCTTAAAAGGAATAACATTATGATTACATGATTATTTGTGTAACTTTTGACTCTGAGCTTCCCTCTAGTGGATGTACCGATTAACATCCACGCCAAAGGATGGGAAAACACAAAAGTACACTATATAGACAAAATATGGCCTGGCTTGCAATCTTCTTTCTAGTTCATCCCATAGGTGTTCGGTGGGGTTGAGATCAGGACTCTGTGTGGGCCAGTCAAGTTCTTCCATACCAAACTCACCCAACCGTGCCTTTATGGGCCTGGATTTGAGCACCAGGGCACAGTCTTGCAGGAACAGAAAACAGTCTTTCCCCAAACTGTTCTCACAAAGCTGGAAGCATACAACTGTCCAAAATGTCTTAAGATTTCCCTTCAGTGGAACTAAGGGGCTGAGGTCAAACCCTGAAAAACAGCCCCAAAGCATTATTCCTACTCCACCAAACTTCACAGTTGGCACAATGCAGTCAGGCAGGTAACGTTCTCCTGCCGTTTTCCAAACCCAGACTCATCCATCAGACTGCCAGATAGAGAAGTGTGATTTGTCACTACATAAAACATGTTTCCACAGCTCCAGAGTCCAGTGACGGCGTTCTTTACGCTCACTCACCACTACCAGCACTTGGCTTTGTGCTTGCTGATGCAAGGCTTGCATGCAACTGCTAGTCCATGGAAACCTATGCCATGAAGCATCCTGTGCACAGTTTTTACACTGATGTTAATGCCAGGAGGTTTGGAACTCTGCAATTATTGGGACAACAGAGCGTTGGTGACTATTACGCACTATTCACCTCAGCACTCAACAAACCCTTTGTGGGCAAGTTGCTGTGGTTCCTGAAAACTTCCAGTTTTCAATAATACCACTCACAGTTGATTGTGAAGTTTCTAGGAGGGAAGAAATTTCACGTACTGACTTGTTACAATGGTTGTACCTATTACAGTATCACTCGATTTCAGTGAGCTCTTTAGAATGACCCATTCCTTCACAAATGTTTGCAAAGTTAGACGGCATGGCTAGGTGCTTGATTTTATACACCTGTGTGGGACATAATGAAACACCTGAATTCAATGATTATGGGGTGTGTCCAAATACTTTTGTATATATAGTGTATAACGGCAGCGATCGTTGTGTTGTTTGAAACAGACATATTTATTTAGTATGTAAAGGGAACATGAAGTACTGATACCATGAAAGGTATCATAATTCAGGTCATTTGAAAATGCCTAGTATTATTAAGTTAAGGCAAATTCATTATGCTTGCAATAATCTTGACTCCTCTTGCTGTGAAGTCCTTATATTACACTGCAACAAGTCCGGTTGCTTTGACTTTACCATACACATTATAGATATATTCGCTTACCATATATCAGCTTTCCTTCCATAGCCCTCTCCACTAATGACCTCTGGGCTCATCCAGTATGGTGTTCCTGTCACTGACTTTATACCCGTTCCTGAAAGGCAGATGGTCTGCAGCCGACGACTTGCTCCAAAGTCGCCTAGCTTCACATTCCCAGCTGAATCTCTCAGGATGTTGGCACCTGGCAAGCAAGAAAAACATAACATAAACAAATGAAAGAAAGTATGAGCAACAAAGTACCTCTACCCTTACCGTCATGTCAGAGCTGTGGGTGTCTCATGTTCTCACCTTTGATATCTCTGTGTACAATCATGTTGCTGTGCAGGTAACACACTCCTTCCAAGATCTGCCGTGTGTATTTACGTGTGACATTTTCTGTCAGTGCGCCATAAGACTTGAGTTGGTCTTTAATTGATCCCTGAAGAAACAAACATGTAAATATCACATCACAACAAACATCACAGAGGATGATAATTAACAAGGTTAGGCTTCAGATGTAGTATGTAGGTGTAAAAGATTTTGTGTTTTTACCCCAGGCATGTGCTCCATGAAGATTGAGAGGGTTCTTTCATGTGTGTCCCGCAGGCAACCATAGTATTGGACTATGCGTTCATGAAAAAGATTCTTCAGGAGCTGGATCTCACACTCCAATGCACTCACCTCCTTAACATGTAAAAAAAAAAAAAAAAGACCAACACATGACACTTATACAAGACAAATCATAATAAGGTAGAGTAGAGTATAAATGCTCATACACTGCAAAAGTAATCACTTCCTATGGACCTCTGTGGCTCTAAAATTATTACTGAATTAATTTGGATGATATACTATGCTTTTGTGTTGACACAAAATCTCCCATAACATTCAAAGGTGGTCAGCGACAGGGTCAAGATGGGGATTAGTCAGAGAAGCAACCAAGGGAGTAAACATTACTCTCAACATGATGCTGTCACCACCATGCGTCACTGTGAAGATGAGTCCTCAGAGTACATCAGAAACACTGAATCATATATTCACACTGCAGAAATACTGTAAATTTGATTGCTAACCTTGCTGGTTTCTGGGCTGTCTGGGTCAAACTGGACCTGCTTGACGGCGAGTTCTCTGCCCGTGTCAGCATCATAACAGAGGAAGACCCGACCGAATCCTCCCTGACCTAGCAGCTTTCCCAGGCGCCAGTTTGTCGGGGCACGTGGAGCTACACATACAAACACACACACTTACTGAACAGTCCACGTTTCATATTTCAACATGCCAAAAGGCCTGTGTGTCTGTGATAATCACACAAAATGCATACACAAGAAAGAGAAATGTTCCTCCTTTAACCAGGGAATTTTTTAATTGATCAAACTTACAGCGACTGGGCGGGCTGATGTCCATGACAGAGAGTGTTGGGTTGGTGTTGGGGTTGGGGGTGGGCTCTATGTCACTGCCACGGCGGCGACGACCTGGCTCTTCTAGTTCAGGTGAGAATATGCTGCTGCCACTGCTAGTGCTCGGGCTCTGGTCTGTCGGGCTGAAACTCATGGGTGAGCGGAAGCCGTGACCCTGTGTTCGCCGTGCTCGTGGAAATGTCTTACGCCCTGAAGTGAAGAAAATAGAAATAAAACTTTACAAACACACTCATGGACTGATGAACACATTATCACTGTGTAATGTTGCATTAGATATCCTTGCACTTCTTAAACAGCTTATAACATCAAAGAATTTCTTCTTCAGTAATATAATATACTATTTAATGTAAGTAATAATAATGATAGCAAAATTAACAGGATGCGCTGAAGTAAATAAATGGTCCCTCACCATCACTGTAGTCCTGCAGACCAAAGGGGATGGGGTATCTCCGTGGATATGTACCACCTTTCCCTGACTTCTCAAACACTGGAATGTCATATTCTGAAACAGGGAGGCTTATTATTATAGTCCACCTTTAGATCTTTATGGCAAAACAGATATTTTTCCGCTCTAAAAGCTTACCTGTAAAGTCCTGATGGTTGTCTGGGTAACTCTGAGCTCGGGGCATGCGGGATTTAGGATAGCTCTCACTATAAGATGAGAAATAAAGTCAGTTGTAGGCCCGCTCTTAAAATGCGTTTGTTCGTGTGGTCTTTAAAAATACCTGTCGAGAGGGCTATCCAGTGAAGGACAACTGCCTGATGCTGAATTCTCAGGGCTGCTCATGGACAGTGGATCCAGCATCTATCCATGCAAACACACAGGTGTCACAGCTATTTTCCCTGACCCCAACAGGTGATAAAGCTGATTTTATATTCAAAAAAGTAAAACAAATGCCTCATCACCTGGTCCATGCTCTCAGGTATGAATTCTCCCTCGCTGTTGATGCTGGTGAATGAGCCATTTCTGGCCACCTGCTGCAGCGCATCAGGGATGTAGCCTGGAGGAGGAGAGCTGCGGTCCGCTGACTGAGATCCTGCACAAACACAGTAGTTTGCAGCCCATTTAACTCAATTTAATCTGATCTTTAAAAGAAAGACATTTCTGAAATGGTCAAGACTGTAAAGCAGAAAATCGTCCGTAGTCAGTAAGACACATTTATCTTAATTCACATCGAGGACGTAGTCAGCAAACTCAGACCCATCTTTATACTGACACACTGAGTCATGGCTTGACTGCAATCATAAACTGGACTGGAGCTATAATCTTCCATACAGTTTAATTCAATCATGCCACTAACTGTACATGAAGTACACGATTTGAGACGATTTAAAAAAAAAAATAAATAAATAAATAAATAAATAAATAAAATAAAACGAACATGAAGATTAAGAAGACAGTTTAGAAATTCAGCACTGACCTATCAGGGCCAGCATGTTCTTCCTGTCTGTGTTGTCCAGATGCTCATGAGTCAGCAACATATTCATACCAGAGAAGGAGTTCTGATGAAGTAAATAAATTAAAACAACAAATAAAATCAGGAAATTATTTGACGACCATTAAAAACAGATAAAGCAGAGCTGTATACATTTCAATTAATGTGGTTGTTCATGTACATTAGTGCATGAACACTATTTGTGTTTACAGTGTCACTTAAATCTTAGATCTTCCCTACACTGCAGACTCAAGTTCCCTGGAAATATTTTTATTTAACTCTTACTTTTTACTACATCCAGTGTATATCATGACCAAGCTATAGAGATGCTTTATGCTTACATAGAAACCTAATGGACTGCTTATAACTCCTTTAAATACTGTGAAATAATATTTAACATGATCTGATTATGCAAAATTAGTTTAAAGATGGCTATTATTATTTTTTTTTTTAAATATAGCTTTATAGCTTTACATGAACTCAGACTGACCTGCGAAGATGCTGGAAACACCAGCAGTATCTTGAGACTCTTCATGTGGACAGAGCGATCCAGCAGCTCAACAGCCTTATCCAGATCATCTTGTGTGCTCAGAGGAATCACCAGCTATGGGGGAGGAGGGGGAGAGAAAAAGAGAGAGTAAGAGCGTACAGGGTGCAAAGAAAGAGACAGAAAAGGGAAAGTGAAAGGATGAAAAGAAGGGGTGAAACAGAAATAAGGAAAATTATTATATTTTCCAGTTCATTTCTGATTAATTTTCATAGAAAAAAAATCCAGGTATCAAACTCATCACTGTTCCATTGAAAATGATTTTGCTTAATGTTCTAATCATGCATAATAATAATAATTATTTCCGTCCACAGAGCAATGAAACATACGCCAGGTCAGTACTAACTTCACATGCACACCGACGTCTGATACCTCGTTATTGGTGTAGTGCAGGTCCATCGTTTGACCAAACGCCACTTTAGCTTTGGCACTCAGCTCGTCCAGCCTGAGAGGTCGAGGGAACTGCAGGATCCTAAAACACCACATAGAAAAGTAGATAATAATATATTATAATGTATATACAGTATGTAAACCCATACACATAATACTGTTATGCAATAACACAGAATGCTCTTTATGAAGAATAACTGTTTATGCCATTTATTCTGTATATCAGCATTTCCTAAAGTGGTGAGGAGTAAAGACTTAGAAGCACATTTTGGTTCTTTTGAGGCCATCTAAAAAGAGGAAATATGAACACTGAATAATCAGTACAGGTGTGTCTGCAGCTGGGAGAGAGCAAAAAAAAAAAAACCTTCAAGAAAATGAATAGAAATAAATGAGTAAAACATCAGTGTGAATCCAAGATATATTACAAATGTAAACAGTTTATGAGTAAATGTACTCTATGATCGCAGGAGTTAGTGGGGGACTTTCTGAAGCCTCAGATGGAAACCAGAACTTTAATTACCAACTAATAACTCATTTTTGCACGTGTAAAGAATGACAATGCTTTACATCACTAATAGAGACAAGGATCATCTATATATCAAGTTTGCCGTAAGAGAAATGTGCATGAGAGCAGGACTATGCACTCTAAAATCACACTGTCGATTGAAAGACTGGAGAAAGAGATTAATTTAATTGGTAATTATTTTAGGAATGTTCACTTTTCACAAGCCAGTCAAATGCTGATGAATAAAATCAAAGCCATGTCCCACAAATCTGCCTTTTCACTTGGAAACATATCACACTGTGAAAGAAAAAATGTGCAGACGTTCTGGTTCTTTAAAGCTACAGGATGTAGGAATTTGAAAAGTCTACCAACACCTCCCATTAGTCACTTGGAGCCATCATGAAAGTCTCAACCTTAAAAACCTTTCTACTGGCTAGCGATACAAACTCCAGACATACCGCTTTTAAACCAAGGCAGTCTCAGGGCCAGTTTGGAGCCTAATATTGAACCAGTTCTCTGTGTTTATGCAGCCAAATAACCAGTTCTCGGCCAGGAAAACTGGCTCCAGAGTGGCACCAATACTTTTTCTGGTCTCGAACCAAGAACTGGTTACGTCACAGGCTGGGGGTCGGATTTTCATGTCCAACTAAAACTTTTGACCAAAGTTATACCAAATACAGCTACTGTAGCGTCTAGTCTGCTTCACATTAATACAAAAGAGAAGAATGGATTTGAAATGGATTGAATCGAATAATAGTCTGCCATTATTGTTGTTCTTTGTGCTAGCGTTTATTGATGCTATGTTCACCAACGATCTGGTTCTTTTCACTTTCACTGCCCTAAAGAGAGAGCAGCGGCGGTCAAGAGAGCTACAGAGTTAATGAAGAGAGGGAGCAGTGTTACAGAGAACAAAGCAACGTGTCAGAGAAATAAATGTTTTCTGATTAACCGACGCCGGTTACGTTTTAAAGAGCGAATAAATACGGACGCACCTCTACACGACTGGATACGATTTTTTTGTGAATGCGGCCAACAAGCATGCTTCATCCTGTCTGCTGTGGCTTCTCTGCTCTGCTGTGTGTGTGTGTGTGTGTGTGTGTGTGACCTAAGCGCATTTAGATTAAACCACAGACATTCTCAGAAAAATAAGCCAATCTCAAAAATGCAAAAGGTTTTGGATGTATCGATGGAATGTCTAAATATGAACCTGAGCCAAATCTTATTCTATCTATTGATTATTTCACAGATAAACTTGCACCGTATAAGAAGAAGAAAAAAAAGAACGGTGAGCCATAAAATCAAGCTCCATTCAAAAAGCTGTTATTCCCATCACTAGTAGAGTAGATGGGAAAGCAGAGACATGTTCAGAGATGTAATGATGTGGCTCTGCGGTGGCTCTCTAATCTGTGGAAAAGCAAACCGGTTCTTAGTAGGTTCCTGAGAAAAAGCTGAACCAACTCTGAGCCGGCACTAGCGGCGTTGGGGGACAATACTGAGGTGTAACAATACTGAGGTGTAACAAGCTCCCGAGTGGCGCAACGACAACACGTTCGCCAAAGAGGTGGCGGTTGGCGTCACGTGTGTCGGAGGAAGCACGCGAAGGCCTCACCCTCCCGGACTGGCAGTTCGTCATGACAAGGGGGGGAAACACTGACGGGTGGGAATTGGAGACGACTAAATTAGGGAGAAAAATCGAGGAAAAAATCAAAAAAAAATATTTTAAAAATAAAAAAATTTATTTAAAATAAATTAATACTAAGGTGTAACAATACTGTCACGAAAAAATTAATTAAATAAATAAAAATTCAGATACTTATTTAGCAATTAAAAAAAAAAATTTCCCCTACAGTGTAAAATTGTATAGTCTTTCATTCTCTCAGATGCCACTCAAGACTCCGGTCGTGGCTCAAGTTTGTCTTTTGATTTAACTACACAAATTTCACAGAAATCTTTTTTCTTTTTTAAATTAGGATTACATCTGCATCACATTTAAATCCCCAACATTTTAGGGTGCATGATCAACAGCAGCAAATTCTTTATAACAATAACGTCAATACCTCTTCTCTCCTCGATACTCAAACTTCACCCGAACATCGTTCTGTAAGAAAGAAAACCTCATTGAAGTATCACCAAAATACGCATCAATACTTTTAATTCCATCACTCATTTCATTTTATCCATAACTAAAGAGACATGGTGTGTAACTACTTCCTGTATATCAGCATTGAATTGTTCTGAACAGCCACAAATGCATATAGGATCATTCAGAACTTCCTGAGAAGTCAGGATTACTCTTCACTTGGAATGCTTTTACAGGAGCTGACCTGGTTCTTGGGGGACGAGGCTTTGGGTTTTCCCAGATCGGGCATGGCTGACCGGTTGGAGCGCTGCAGTTCAGCCAGGTCCTGCATAATCGAGTTCAAAACCTCTTGTTCGTCTGTCGGCAGAAGCGCAACCATAACAAATTAAATCACTTGGCAATGACAGAAGAGCAATGAAGAAGGTATTAGGAAATGACTACGTACCCATGATCACTGCTCAGATTTTGCCCCAGGAGTTCAGGAAAGAGGATCTGCCCATCAAATGGGGTCCTTTCTCCTACATCACATGATGGAGAGAAGATTTTTAAAAAGATTCGCATTAATGTTTATACATGTGTGTATACAACACATTTACATTACATTACATTTACATTTATGGCATTTGGCAGACGCCCTTATCCAGAGCGACTTACACTTAGCACATTTACACAGCTGAGCAGGTGAGGGTTAAGGGCCTTGCTCAGGGGCCCAACAGTGGCTCTGGTGGGATTTGAACTCAGAACCTTCTGGTCAGTAGTCCAACACCTTAACCACTGAGCTACACTGCCCCTGTAAATCTACAATGTAAATAGTCATGAAAATAAAGAAAACGCATTGAATGATAAGGTGTGTCCAAACTTTTGGCCTGTAGTGTATATATAAATTCTATACTTTATATATAGTTTATTTTGTGAGTGTGTGTGTGTGTGTTCTGTCTCCTCATCATAGAACTGTTTTTAATTCTGAGAGGTCATTTAATTCTGAGAGTTCTTTTGATATCTGAAATTAAAGAGCTGAATTTGTTAAGGAAATGAATGTTGTATATAATAGGAGGAAGTGCATCTCTGTCTCAGCCTCACCTATTGAACAGTGACTACACATTCTGTTTTCTTTTGGTTGCCATGATTTTTTGTGTTTTCCTTTTCTAATTTTCAGAAACACCTTTCTGTTGTCTAATTTGTGGTCACTGAGCTGGTTAGGATCTGTCTCTGCTTTCTATGTCTGACAGTGGAGAGATATTCTGCCGATTTATATTATATAATTTACTTTGGCTTTTAGTTTCTTCTTTCCAGTTTTCCAAATAGGTTTCTTTACAATACATTGTGTTATACTTTAGTTTACTCTTATTTTTGGATTTTTTTCTCCCCAATTTAGTCGTCTCCAATTCCCACCCATCAGTGCTTTCCTTCCTTGTCACACGACGAACTGCCAGTGAGGGAAGGCGTGCTTCCTCCGAAACACGTGACACAAGCCGCCGCCTCTTTTCGAACTGCTGCCCATGCAACTTTCGGGAGCGGCGTAACGCACTCGGAGGAAAGCGCTCCCGCCCACCTCCTCTATGGATGAGCTCACAGACGCCCGTGATTGGACAGTGTCACACTGATTGACATGGAGGGAGAACGTATGCTGCTCCTCCCACCCTGAGAGCACGGCCAATCTTGCTCTCTGAGCTCCCGGCTACGGGCAGCTATAGCATCACCCGGAATCGAACTAGCGATCTCCGGATGTCGTTGCGCCACTTGGGAGCCCAGTTTGCTCTTATTTGTATTGTAATTTTAATTTGTCTCCATTTCCTTGTCTATCTCTTTCTGTCTCTCTCTTTCAGTATCTTTGGCATCCTGTCTGTCTCCCTCCATCTCCCTTTCAGTCTCATTAGGTCTATCTCTGTGTCTCCCTGCCTGTCTCTCTCTATGTCCCCACCTCACATTCTCTCCATTTGTCTGTCTTTCCTTGTTTCCGTCTCCCTGTCTGTATTAGTCTGTCTCTTTTTCTGTCTCCATCTTTGAATCTTTTCACTCTTTTCAATTTTCAGTGTGTCTCCATGACATTATGTCTGTCTCTTTCACTCTGTGTCTCCATTTCCCCTGTCTGTCTCTTTCACTCTGTGTCTCTATTTCCCTGTCTGTCTCTTTTCACTATGTCTTTCACCGTGTCTCCATTACCTGTCTGTCTCGTTCACTAAGTATCTCTCTGTGTCTCTATTTTCCTGTCTTTCTCTGTACCACACACACACACACACACACACACACACACATACACGTTAACTGTAAAACGTCTTTGGACAGTATGAAGGGTGTCTGATTAAATTAGAGTGCTCTGTGATTTCAGTTTGCAGATCCGTTACTCTGCCCACTTTCCTCTGAAAGGGGAGAAAGATCATACAACCTTTAATTATGAAGTCAACAGGTATTGAGGGCGGCACGGTGGCGCAGTGGATAGCGCTGTCGCCTCACAGCAAGAAGGACCCGGGTTCGATCCCCGGGTGGG
>JAOTRJ010000012.1:5895870-5910525 GCA_028564905.1 Leptodoras praelongus
TGACCCCGTAACTGGGAATAAGCGGTATAGAAAATGACTGACTGACCAGGCAATATCTTGTGAGGTTAAAGGTCATTTCAAATTCTGCTTCACTGCAACATTCTTTAGATGCACACCAAATTTTGTGAAATTTCATCCTTAGGGGGAGCCGCAACTGACATTTTATTTCACTTAATTCTTGCTTTTTTCTCTTAAATTAATTATGGTCTTTGTGTCCCCTGCTACATGAGTCCACCCATGCAGCCTGTACACCTATTACATTCATCTTCACATTTCAACACAAAAAAAGCTTATAAACAGGTTATACTTCTGGAACCACACAAAAACTACTTCTGCACATTAATTATACACTATATGGAGTTTTTGGACACCTGACATTCATACCCATATGTGGTTCTTCCCCAAGACAAGTCCAACTTCATTGGACCTAAAGGGCCAAAAGATGTTTCAGAATGACTGTGCACATAGCGAGCTCCATGAAAACATGGAGTGGGAATGAAAAAACTTGAGACTTGAAGTTGAGGCCACATTTGGCATGAACACAACCTCACTGACACTCTCTTAGCTGAATGGACAAATCCCTATAGCCATGCTCCAAAATGTACTGCGAAGCCTTCCTAGAAGAGTGAAAAGCATTAGAACAGCAAAAGTGGGAGTAACTCTGGAATGGGATATACAGGCATGATGGTCAGGTGTCCGTATACTTTCAACCGTATAGTGCATATCCCCGTTTTAGATTTTTTTTTTTCTTTCTAAATCTGATGAAAGCCAGATTTGCTATTTATTAATGCTTCCTATAAAGAGTGCACTGTTATCCTGTTGCGAAGCGTGTCTAAGTAAATAAAACATAATTACACGTAATGTTCCTTTTCTCAAATTCTTTTGAAGCGAGCCTCATTTCAGCCGTCTGCACTCTCCCGTTCCCTCCCTGGCATGTTTTTTTTTTTTACTTTAATTTGCGTGTCTAGTACTAAATGGGAGTGAATGAAAGTCTTGATTAGTAGATGGGGAGGGTTGTTATGGGGAACACTTGGCAACCAAAATCAGAGGAGGACCCATGATTTGATGTGCTCTTAATCAAGTTCCCTGCAGCAGGATCTCACATCAATTCCAGCACTTTACAAATCACTTTTGCAAATCCTCACTAATAATTCACAGTTGCTGAGGTTTATCATCCAGCTACAACAAACAAAATGTTTTTGCAGCGTATCCTGGGCAAATTCCTTGGTCTGTATATCATCCCAAATCAAGCTGTGTCCATACACATCGGTCAGCTCGCTTCTACTGACCACGCTGCGAGATTCCCATCCAAAAAAGAATTGGGTTTTATTTGCGCAACATGGGCACGGCTCCATAAGCAATGGTACAGCGGTCAAGGTTGGCTCTATAAATCTGCTGAACTGGCCGATAAAAGCCTTCACTCTCTCATGTTAATGGCAGGAATTATTTCACTAAGGCAGGGGTTATGGACCAAGAGAACGAGGGCAAACGTTTGTGCTTCCATGCTACAGGCATTCTTGCTCAGTGATCTCACCAATTAAGGTTAGATTTTGGGTCATCATCCAAAACAATGTGCTTCTTCTGTAAATCATATATAGTTTATATACATATATTGTAGATTACTGCTTGAATTCAACCTACAGGACATCTACTACAAAGCTTCAGAATAGAACAACTGCAGTTTTAATGTCCTATACATCTTGCTCAAATGAATCCCAATCTCCTCACTTCCTCCATTGGTCAGCTTACAATTGAAAAAGCTCCTCTAACTCTGACTCATTAAGGAGCAGCACGTCCTGACAACTTGCTGAATTTATGCCGCACTCTGGCCACGCTCCCCAGAAAGGAGCAGCCTGTGCAGACCAAAGTCAGAGGAGGAAAACACTGAAAAATGCATCATACATTCCAAAAAAACAGAATACAGACCTACATCAAAGATGATAGCACCATTTAACAAGGTGGTCCATGAAAGTCTCTACGAAGTAGCCAATCAGCTCTGGTTGTCTCCAAAAAAAGAATAGGATCGGTATACTAGGCAAAAGGTCACTTTTTAAAAGAAATCACTGTAGACATCACACGAGGCCGCTCAGACACTTCTCAATCCGTCTTAAGGGGATGGGGTTCTTAACAGCAAGGAAAGGAAAGAGGCACAGGCATGAGATAACAAAATATGTATTTAATATGACTGAGGTGAAACACCTCAGCAGACATATTTCTCTCAACAGCTCAGTTTTATGACATAATGCACATTTAAGTAAGCTTTCATTTGCTTCAAACTAAAATAAGCAAAATTCTGTAAGAGAAATCAAACACGCACATACGGTTAGCGTGATTTCTGAAACGGTAAAAAACAAAATAAAACAAAGAAAAAAAATCAGTCCTTAATGATATCAGGCATACAGTCATGTGACCATGACATGACCGACGTATTCTCCAAAAGATGTATAATGTCCATATATAAAATAAAGATTGTTAAGAGGGAAATTTATTCTTTCTCTTCTTTAACCTTTTTCTTCTTTTTTTTCTTCTTCTCTGTAGTCTGGTAAAAAAAAGAAATTGTGACATAAATCAAATCCTGTTTTCAATACGCATACACACAATTCAGAAGCCACTGGACAGAAAATCTGATACCTCTTCTGTGGGACTGATCACCGTCTCCTCTTCCTCCTCTTTGGGCTCTTCCACTTTCTGTTCTTTCTTTTTCTTCTTTTTCTCTGTTGTCTGAACAGCAGTAAAAATAAATAGCATTAAAAAAAAATAATAATAAAAGTTCATTTCCTGCTGACAAGGATGCGTAGCCAAGTGCAATAAATAAGGTGGGAAGTCCAGAAGTGATCCAACATGGGCTGTTCCCAGTCCTCACCTCTTGTGCTGGACCGGCTACAGCCTCCTCCTCCTCCACTTCCTCCTGCTGCCTCTTCTTCTTCTTTTTCTTCTTGGGCGTCTCTGTTTCTTCTGCAGCTGCCTCTTCGGCTTCTGCAAACAAATAACATGTCAAAGCATCCATCCGTTTCAGACCCAGTTTAGATTTAGAAACGGCGTGAATTCAAGGGCAACGATTATTATTATTGGTATTAAAATGAAAAGTCAGTAACAAGTTCAGGACTGTTGCATTAGTATGATGTTAGACCCGAGTTATAAAAGCAATACTTCTATTCTTCCAAACCGCCCAAAATGATTCATTAGCCGTTTTATTAGATTACATGCCGTGTAGTTGTGTTTTTAATCTCACCTGCTGTTGCCCTTTCCTTCTTCACTTTCTTGGCCTTAACCTCCACTGGCTTGTCTTCTTCCTCTGCCTCCTCCACCTCCTCTATCTTTCTCTTCTTGGACGTGGTTGGAAGTGTTGAGTCGCCAGATGGGTCGTACAACTTAACATCGCTGTTAAAGGAAATTAGGAGTGAAGAGATGTTACAAAATCATCGAAATGTTTAGAAAGGACTAACAATACCTATAGCCTGACGTGATGTGGGGTTACTGTTACCCCCTGGATGGTGTTTTGTTTCTCTTATGCCACTACTATTATAGAAGACTAATCTACACCTTGTGACCAATCGGAATCTAGTAAAAGCACTCTGGCATATATAACATACGGCATGTGTCCTTACATCCTCAGTAGCCGAACTCACCTCTTGTGCTGATACTTGTCTGCTCTGGCCAGAGCTTTTCCTGATCCACTGATGCGTCTGATCTAGAGTGATGAAAAGCAGAGCACATTACAACAGCCGTACACGTGCACTACGACACGTGACAAACCTCTGATCTTTAAGATATTAAGCTCAGATGAGGTAGTGACAAAAGTGGCCACACGGAGATTTCAGGAACGTGACATGATGTCAATATCATCACCGCTTATAAAACACGCTGTAGATACTACAGCTTTCCTCTTACACACCCCTTTCTCCTCAAGCTGGCGTAGTCGAGCCTCCAGCTTGGCTCTGTTCTCCACTCCCATCTCGGCGTTTGTGTCTTCACCCAGAGCGTCGTAGCGGATGGCCAGTGCCGTCTTGGCTGCCAGCATTCTGGAGATCTTGCCCTTGTTTTTGGCCGTGGTCTGGCCCACCAGGGACGCGTGGTAGATGAGACCGTATTTGGGCGTGTCCCGTCTGGTCTTTAGTGCTCTGAACAGAGCTTTCTCCGCCCCCAGGATCTGCACCGTAGATGCAGGGTGTTTCGCCAAGTTCAGCAAGGAACCTGGTTGAAAGCACAAAGAGTCTGAGCAAACCTCTCTGGAGTTTTAATTACATAAAAAAAACATCCCTTTTAACTTGGCAGAGCTATGAGCTGTACTGTCATAGTTTAAGGTCATGAAAATGCTGAAAATGAGAAAAAAAAGAATCACCCAAACCAAAAACAACGAGTCTTACCGGCGTGAGAGATGAGCCGAGCCCCCACCAGCTCCCCCACCATGACCGTTAGATTCGGCGCGATGGCCATCATGCGGTTTTTCAGGTAGTCGTACAACTGGGTGCGATACTCTGAGATTTCAATAACCTGTTTTAAAAAGATTAGAGACGAAATGCTCAAAACAAATCCCTTACTACAGACGGAACAAGCACAAACCCATATCACAAGCAGGATACACACCTGGTCACACAGGTGCATGATGTTGCTGATGTCCTCCTCAGACACTTCGGTTCCCATGGAGATCTCTGCAGCCAGTTTGACCTCCGCCTCCACCTCCTCCGGCAGCATGTCAGACAGGTCGGTGCTCGCCACGTTCGTGCGGTCACCTACACGGGTAAATACAGGGTCAATGGTGTTTGCATCATGGTTAATTGGAACTCGCGCAGCACGTCGCCAAATACTGCGCAAGGGCATGCTGAAATGGGAAAATAATTAACTATGGGGTGGTGAGATGAAGGAAAGGTACTTTTACAACCCTGACGTCCGTTATATTCCCTCAACAGCACCACCTTGAGGACATTCACACAGCAGAAAGCTTAGAAAAGTCAAGATTAATTTATACAGCGAGCCATACAAATCCCTGTGTAAGCCGTTACTATAGAAACAACAAGCTTGTTATTAAACAGGGTGTCCCTGAAGTCTCCATATGAGGAAAAACTCTTTTTATATATTATACTTCATATTTTTAATACACCATCCTTTATATTATATACAACTATTTTTTTAAAGAAAGGTATATTTATCTACAATTAAAAATTTTCTTTTGAAAAGCGAGCACTACGATAGGACAGAGGTTATTCCGAGGGTTTTGTCCTAACGTGTATTGGTAGTTTAGGAGTGTGTGCACGCACCGATCTTGCGGACGGTCTTGCAGTACGCCAGGTTGTCCGTGACGATCTTGCCGAGTTCAGGGAAGTGCCAGCCGTACCACTCGCGGCAACGCATGATGTAATTATTCAACTCCTTGTCCAGGTCGTCCAAGAGAGCTGCGAATACAAAGAGAAGCCACTGCAGTGAGAGGAAACTCTGACTCCAAAGTAATCGCAGAGTTAAGTTTTAACACTGTTACACCAAGCTCAGATGAGGTAGTGACTTAGACACCGTCATGGTTCTCAGGGTCTTGACACAAGGTCATAAACATCAGCGCTTGGCTCCCATGAATCTATAAATCCTGATGCAGAATTCGTGCACTCACATATGGCTTGAACAATCATGGTGTCCACTTTGTCAGGGCTGAACTTCAGCTTGTAACGGGAAAGGCTAGAAAAAAAAAAAAAATACATGGCAATAAATTTCAGCTCCATATTAATGTGTAAAAACCATCATAGTAAGCATGCGATTCATCCGTTTACTGTCTCAGTGGTAGTGACGAATCGTGGTTGGTTTCTTCAAAGACTTCAGTCATGCAACTAATCATCGACAGTAAACTTTTTTTCGTACACAGATCTGTATGTGTGAAAGATATGCACCTGTGGGCCAAACCCAAAGACATGGCGCTGATCTCTCTGGGAGGAAGCCCAGTGATCAGACCCTCCATCTGCGTCCTGATGCCCCTCATGAGCTCAGCCACGGCGGGACTGTGCACACAGCTCAGGTTCAGCTTCTCCTGGAAAGGGGAAGACGGAGAGCACAAACCAAATCACAATCTGACTAGAGAAAGGTCAAAGAAAACCGCACTGTGCGGCTGCATTTCATTTTAATTTACGCTGTTGCTTGCTGTCTGTATAGCTACATACAATGCATGTCCAGAAATGAACGAGAATGAAATCCCCACTTTCCATTAGGCAACACCTCGTCTTTTCCTCACGGGATCGTACTCGAACGCCCATGATTCATATCCTGTGCTCACTCTGTTCAGGAAATTGGGCTCTCTTGCTAAATGATAAGGTGGTGATAGAGTAGTTTGTCCATAAACCTCCATAAAGCAAGGTTTCACAGAAACAAAACGTCTGTGCACTGCAACTGAAACAGGTCCTACTGTTTATCCGGAAAGCTCCGCCCCCATGCGCAAGCCCTATGAAGCTTGGTAATATTCTCTTCACTTTCCGGACAGACCTTGTATACATACTAACAGATATAAATGTTTGTTTTGTTGAATTGTCTTGTGTTCTGGCTACTTTATCATTTCGTACACTGACCACCCAAAGACACTGTTCATGAGAAAAAAAATTAAGCAAGAGAGACAACTTTCTGATCTAAGGATAAAATGAGAATTTTCCAGGAAGTGTTCTTACTTTAATGACTCCCCCCAGCTTAGCGTCCGTTATGGCCAGCTGCTCGTGAGCCTCTTTGGCCACCACTTTCTTCAGAACCTTCTTTAACGTCTTCCCGATCTTCCCCTCTACTAAAGCGGTGGCCGCTATAGAGAACAGGGGCGACAGAGAGACTCGTTTAAAGAGACATTATTAAAGAGGCACCATCGGGTCGTTAATATGAACTGTGTAGAACGAGCGTTGTCTCAGTGGTAGTGACGAAAAGACTGTGTATTGACCTCATGCGGCATTCAGATTAACAGATGCATCATCGACAACACAGAGAGAGAGAGAGAGAGAGAGAGAGAGAGAGAGACTAAAGTGATGTGTAGTTACTACAGTAAACAAGTTGGTACCTGCCAGAGCTTCGGTCGTGTCCTGGAACTTTTCAAAGTGCTTCAGTTTCACTCTGTAACACAATAAAACACAACATTACTAATGATGTGCACCAAGCTTATTTTTACTCATACCTGGCAACTCTGGTTAAATGCACACACACGAATGCAAGCCTACTTTTTCCTCTTCTATGCTAAATTTCTTTTATTTCTTAACCTTCGTCAAAATTGTTTACATGCACCACCAATACGTAGAATATACCATACCATACCATGCATGAACATCTGGTCATCATAAAAACCATGTCTATCAGAATTCTTTCAATTTTATAAGCACATATTGTATTTAAAGGCTAAGATTGGATTCTTTTCACCTCCCAAATCTGATCACAGTTAGATTACTAGTGTGCATGCAAACCCTCCCATGATCAGGGATCACCCCAAGGATCTCTGTGTGACTCTGCAGACTATAAAAATGCTGTGCATGACTAAAAATCAAACATCACAACTTAGACTTAAACCTTTCTCACATTTTATTGGCTTTTTCCGGCGTTTCAAACTCCTTCCACAGGCTGTCCACCTGCTGGAGCTTCTGCTCATCCAGCACCTGTATGAAGAACAACCACCATTTAAAAATATATATATATTTCAGATCATCAAAGGAATCTTCAAAGAGATTTTTCACATTTCCAGATGTTGCTTTAATGTCACGTGGCACATTTTTATGATCTCTAACTTACTTTTTTCTTGGATGGGGAAAAAAAACATGCATATATCCACAAATATGTTGCAAGTTGCATCACATATTTTTCAGAAATAAAAAAATATATATAACAGCTAAGATAGCTAGCTTAACCCGACAGACATGGGCCCGTATTAAAGCTTAGCCAAGACACGAAATAATGCAACACCCACCTTATTGATAAAGCATACCCATATGAAATTAATAAAATCATTATTTCTAGGCCATATTTATTTATTTTTTTCAAACATCAACCGAAAATGTTACTTAACTTCCAAATCTATCTCGGCTAGCTCACGTGCTAGTTAGCTAGCTACCCTAGCAAACAAATTCCCCACGAAATAAGCGTCTCTGATGTAAATAAAGTATACATACCTTAAATATGGCATAGCCGGCGGCTGTTTCGAATAAAACTAACATTTCTTTAAAGGTGTATATTCAACCTAAACGGATAAACTTAGCTCCCCGGCTGAGAGCGTGCTCACTTAACAGAGCACATGAACTTCTTACCACGCGGTTCGGGACGCGGGGTGGGTTAGTACGCATGCGCAGAAAGACGCCACGCTGAAGACGTGTGAGCATGCGCACGCCGCCATTGACGTGTGTTGCCAGGTGCTTTGTTTTCTCGCGGGAATAAACGCTTGTTTGCTTGATTTATTTGTATATCAACCTCAACATCAACATTAATTAAAAAAATGCGTCAACCAAATTGCTCATTTTATTTGCTGTCCCAGGGTAGATGGTTATTTAAGAATATAAGGAAATTAATAAAAAAAGTAATAATTGTACATATTTAATTTATTGTAGGATTAGATATAACATATAATTGATATATCCATGTAATAAGATATAGTTTTATAAGAGAAAATATTATTACATTATAATATATATATTGTATATAATATTCTGATTTAAACAGCTAAACGAGCTGAGCTAAACACATAGATCCTTGATCCTACGTTTATACTATATACTATATATGTGGCTATGTATTTTGAACACCTCTACAATGAACATTCTACAAATTTACTGTTGCGTTTTGCAGTAATATTGATGATGATAATAGACTTTAAAAGCTGTGAATACATATTAGATGAAGCCATGAGAGGCCAAGATTTGTGTTTTGAGTATAGACTGTATATTGTAGAAGAGCAATATAGTATACACAAGTATGCGGTTTGGAGATGGATTTATGACGCATATTTGGCAACCCTAGTTCTGCTGCAAGTGAAGTTCGTGTTATTTATTCTAATCAAGTGTAATCCTTGAGTTTATCTAAATGTACACAAGGGATGGATTTATATCCATGGGGTGTAGATACACAGAGTTTAAAGTCACTCCTTATAAATTGTGTTGTAATAAAATAACATAAATAAAAATAAAAATAAACAATAAGAACAGAAAAATGAATAAATAGAGTAGAAATGGGATTTGCACTCCAGATTCAGATATTAAAACTGTCCCAGGTCATAACAGAGTTCACAAATCGACTTATTGCACCTTTTTCCTATTTAAATGAAGTTGAAATCCGGCGGAAAAGACCGCGTGTGTCCCACAGGAGCGCTATGAGCTGATCTCATCTCCCTCCTCTTACTCCACTGAGTGTGAGAGTGTGTGGTGTGTGTGTGAGTGTGTCTTACTCCTACATTACACACACTTCACTGATCAATAAACTTATACCCTGAAAAGACATATACCTTGTGGAATACCATGTCAGACACGGTGAGTTTAAACATCTTTTCATACTTTTTAGTACATTTCCTAAGTGAACAACATTTCCTGTATTATTGCTGTTTAAAAATGAGACCTAATCTACCTAGAAAGCTAACAGAGCGTTTATTTAGCCTAGCCCTCATTCTGCTAACTGGCTGATTCAACCTGATCCGCCGAGATGGTTTGTCGTTTACCGTTTTTTACTTTTTGTATTCGGATATTTACCAAACGTCAGCTTTGAGCGTAACTGAAAACACTGTTTGGTTTCGCTGGCTAGTTAGCTTGTTAAGCTAGCGTAATAATGTTAGTTATTTCTTTACACCGATATTCAGGAAAACCCCGCCTCCTGCGCTAGGATTGGCTAAAGTTCAACTTCGTGCGCATTGATTTGCTATTGCTGTTCAGCGTCTTGCGCTAGGATTGGCTAATAGTTCGTACTACCCCAGTGGGTCGGCCATATGTAACAGGGTATATACTGAGTTTAAGCGTTAAATCAGACGCGTCAACGGCGGCGCCATTTTAGAAAGGGCAAATTTCTCTAGTTTAAGAATGGCGGGGCTTATTTTGGCGTATGATTTCTGTTTACACGTATCCAACGAAATACATATAGCACGTTTCATGAATTGGGATGAATCCAAATAGTAATTATGAATTTATATTACCTGGGATATATAGATGTTCTATTTTATTTACTGTATTAAATTATGTATTTCGATTCCTACTTGAGTAGACCCGTTATCTCTTTCTAGAGCTGTATTGTATTACAAGTTAGTCTCCCCCTTTCCAATATGGCGAACGGGTTGACGTATTGGACTAGCTAAACCGCCTACGGCTAACTCGTGTCTGAACTACTAAACCAATCCTAACGCATGAGACAGATTCCTACTAGTCAATCAACGCACAGGCGCCCCGGCGACGACTGTCCAATCCTGTTTCGAGGAGGCGGGGCATGTCGCAAAAGAGCTGGGAAAAGCAACACGGACTAGCATTTAGCAAGCTAGTCATGTTGCTATATCTTGCACCTGTGAACACGAAATAAACTTTGCGCCCTTGTGTCTTTGCTTTCCGGCGCGTTATGGGATGCAGATTGTAGTGAGGAATGGATTTAAAGAATAAATGTAATCGGGTTGTAAACAGAAAGCGAACATTGTAATGCTAAGCTCTATGCTAGGTTAGCAAGCGCTATCGGCGAATTAGCCGAGGTGATTAGCAGGTCGCTAATGTTTAGGGTATTCGGAGTGTAACTTCAACCAGCCTGCTTTTCTCAGCTGTTTCACTTGTGGTACTTGTTAGTAGATTAAACATGACCCCAACCATGTTCAAATATATTAAACATCTTCTGAGAAGGTGAAACAGGCAGAAGTGACCGCAGGGACGTTTGTTGTTAGCGCAGTGAGTTGCTTGTATGTATGTGTGTGTGTGTGTGTGTGAGAGAGAGAGAGAGAGAGACACACAGAGAGAAGGTGTAGTACAGTGTAGTAGATGTGTTCAGTTTTAATGTGCCTGTGTTTGATTACAGGAGACAAAACCGTCCGGTGATGGAGCAGAGAAGAAGGATGGAGAGTACATTAAGCTCAAAGTGATTGGCCAGGTATGAAAAGCCCATATTTTGGATGAAGGTCTCTGTTCACTGGTTTATTCAGATCCCAAGCTTGTGTATGATCACGAGCCGTGGTTCGTGATGGACAGAATAGGAAGAACAGACAGCAGAAGTATGGTTCCTCCGTGAAAGGGTGAGGAGCTCAGAAATCCAGGAGAACCTCAGGTTCTCCGAGTCAAACTGAGAGCTTCCTGATCAGAGATCTGTCCATCATAAGCTCTTCCAGGAATACTGAATACACTTGCTTTGCCATTTCACCTTCCCCTGAGTAGTGCCACATTCCAAAGCCTGAATAATTACCCATCTCATTATCTTCATCTTCATCTTCTTGGCCGCTTATTCCTTTTCAGGGTCACGGGGGAGCCGGTGCCTAGCCGGCCACATAGGGCGCAAGGCAGGAACAACCCTAGACAGGGCGGCAATCTATCGTAGGGCACACACACTCACACACTAGGGCCACTTTAGAGACGCCAATGCATGTCTTTGGACTGTGGGAGGAAACCGGAGAACCCGGAGTAAACCCACACAGACACGGGGAGGACCCAGAGTCTCCGCCCCACCCGGGCATCGAAACCGGGACCTTCTTGCTGTGAGGCAACAGTGCTACCCACCGAGGCACCGTGTCACCCCCCTATCTCATTATTATTATCATTAAACATCTTATTATCCTGATGCTATCCTAATATTCTTCTCTTTCTCTTTCTTTCCAGGACAACAGTGAAATTCACTTTAAGGTGAAAATGACGACGCATCTAAAGAAGCTGAAGGAGTCGTACAGTCAGAGACAGGTAACTCGCCCCACAGGTCGCCGTATCGCCGGTTTACCATGACGTACGTTGCATTGCGCTTCCCTGTTGTACTTTTAACGGCACCTGGAGGTGATGACGCTCGCTCCGAGTCCAAATCAGGAAGGATACGAAACGGCGACACGATGAGGTTGCGTAACACGGACGTTTTCTGCTCGTTAAGTTAATTACACGTTCTGTCGCAACACCTAGTGTTTGCAGCCTAAGCAGTTAGACAAGTGTTTCTATGGCGCAGTGAAAGTTGTAGACACGTGCTTTTATTATGGGCTGTTCCCCAAGTAGTAGTAATAATTATAATGATTATATTAATAATAATAATAATAATAATAATAATAAAGCACAGACAAGGACTATAAACAACAATTTGGATAGTTTTGTACTGTTATCTGGTATAACAGCAGACATATATAATTTACATATTAAATTCTAATGCTATTATGGTTTTTATGGGAAAGCAAGTTTAAATATGTTTATGATTATTATTTTAAGGAAAACATTCTGTTCTTGCTGTTAAACGTGATGTGTCGTCGTTCCACAGGGTGTCCCTATGAACTCTCTACGGTTTCTCTTCGAAGGACAGAGAATCGCAGATAACCAGACTCCCAAAGAGGTTTGTTTCCACCTGGGGCTCTTCCCTTTTACCAGATTTTCATTCACACTTCATCGTTCGCTTGACAGACGCCTCGAGGGTCACACTCAAAGCCCAGGAAATGATCTGACCATGAATTTAAATCTCATCATAGACTGGTGCTTGATGGTAGTAACGTCACTAACATCATGTCCGATATCCAAAGGAAACGATAATGATAAAAGGGTGGTGATGGTGGTGGTGATGTAAGTCATCGCTAAAAGGTCACATTGGATCTGTGATGGGGTATGGGAGCAGGTTAAGGTGCTGGTACATAAATCAAAGACAAAAAAACAATGCATTACGACATGGCTTGAGCAAAATACCTGCTGGTTTGTGTCTGGTTGCGCCTCCTGTCAGTCATTTTATAGACACCGTACTCCACTGTAGATCTGGGGGGCGGGGCTTCATGAATGGGCGGGAACAATTCAAATGTCCAAGTGTAAGAGACTTGATCTTAATCTTGACACCTGCTGGTGTTGACCGAGTGAGAGGTTGGCATGCAAATCATTGGTAGTTGTTGATGTTGGTTTGGTTTGGTCCTACATATAGCGAAGTGGTTCCAAGAGACAGGAAATGATCCATTTGACTCCGAGTGGATTCACTTTCTCACTGGAAAAGTTCACCAGGAAGTGGATCAAGACCTGGCTCAGACACTCGTACCGGTTATTTCGGTGCTCAGAAACCTCAAGACCCACCCCGATGAGGAGATCACGCTTCTGGTCTTGTTAAAACGTCTGTGTGTGTGTCTGTGTGTGTCTGTGCAGTTGGGGATGGAGGACGAGGACGTGATCGAGGTGTATCAGGAACAGACCGGCGGCTACTGGAACGACTAGACTAGACTTTACTTCATCTCCTTTCTTTTTAAATCTTAATTTTGTATGTATGATGTGTATTTCTTTCTGTTTCCTTTTGTGCTTCTCTCAGAGGGAAATGGAAAAAAAAAAAGAAAAAGAAAAGAAAAACCATCTGGATCAAAGATACTTTGGATAGATACTCTGCTGCTGCGGGCGAGAGACGGGGTTAGACGTGTAGGAAGGAGGAAAGGATAAGGAAAAGCATAACCGTTTTCCAAAGCTTCTTTTCTATTTGTCTTTCTCTCTCTCAGTCCTTTAAACACTCAGAGTCTGGATTTGTGTGTGTGTGTGTGTGTGTGTGTGTGTGTGTGTGTGTGTGTGTGTGTGTGTGTGTGTGTGTGTGTGTGTGTGTGTCAAATCCCCCCCTCCATGAGTCACGCTTCGTTTCTGCAGGATAGTCACTGAAACATTCATTATATGTAATTATCGTCAGGTGATAAACCGTGTGCTGCGTTTTCCTTCAAGCGAGCGACAGCTTTGTGTCCTAAGTGTGTGTGATGCATGTGTTTTGTTTTGTTTAAAAAACTGCCCCCCTGTTTAAACTGTATAACGCAATAAGGCTGTGTTTCACATAAGAACGATCGCTGATCAACGCTCAGGGGCGACGTTTAACCACGCAGAAGTAATTCCACTGATCTCTCACACTTACATGTGGTGAGGAAGATGAAGATGGAGATGATGTCACTGCACGTTTAAGCTTTTTTTTTTATTTTTTATTTTTTTTTTTTTGCCCACTTCCTTCTTAGCTTTCATTTTCATTTCTGTAAACTGGACAGGACTTGGTCCAGATGGTTTGTGGACATAGAAAAGATTATTATTTTGCTTTTGTCTTTTTTTTTTTTTTTTTTTTTTTAAATAAAATGTGTCATAAAAATCACGTATGGGTTTGTGATCTTTAACATGTTCAGGTTTTATGTTCAGGTGCAGGTTTGTGTCTGCTGTGTGTTGGAAGTAGGTCTTCTAGTAAAAATCATGCTTGAAGTTACGCGGTTTGGACGCTAGGTGGCGACAGAGTCGTTGTCTGAGGTTCAATAGGGTTGCCAGATCTGTGGTTTCCCAGCAGCATTGGAATATTTTTGGACTTTTTATTATTATTGTTATTATTATACGTAGTTATTAGCAGTGGTGTTTCCTTTTATTAAATATTAATTTATTGGGTTTTCCTGGGCGACACGGTGGCTCGGTGAGTAGCACCATCGCCTCACCGCAAGAAGGTCCCAGGTTCCAAACCCCCGGATGTGTGGTCTGGGTCCTTTCTGTGTGGAGTCTGCAAGTCCTCCCCGTGTCTGTGTGGGTTTACTCCGGGTACTCCGGT
>JAOTRJ010000012.1:6673304-6690192 GCA_028564905.1 Leptodoras praelongus
TGGGCGGGAGCGCTCTCCTCCAAGCGCGCTACACCGCTCCCAAAGGTTGCATGAGCCACAGTTCGAAAAGAGGCGGCGGCTTGAGTCACGTTTTCCGGAGGAAGCGCGTGAAGGCTTCGCCCTCCCTGACTGGCAGTTCGTCATGTGACAAGGGGGGGGAACAGCACTGACGGGTGGGAATTGGAAACGACTAAATTAGGGAGAAAAATCGGGGAAAAAATAAATAAATAAATAAAATAATAATAAGCAGATTCAATAGATATAGGGGGGGGGGTGTCCTTGGTGTTCATTGAAATACCTCATTGTGGACTTGTACCCACACACACAACGCGGTCACGCCACTCACCTGCCCCTCCTCCTGCAGTTTCTCGGCTCTCTCTGTACTGGAGCTCAGGCCCTCTTTCACCGCGGCCAGCTCCGCGCTCAGTGCATCGTGCTGCAACCTCAGATGAACCAACTCCTCCTCCTTTTCTCGCAAAGCTGCCTCGGCTTTAGCCAGGGTCTCCTCGGCGCACGTCTGTGACAGCATACACATGCACACACACAAAAATAGAACTTAACCACTACCCTCTAAAAAAGGAAACCGGGTCACGTCCGATGCAACAGAAGGCTTATTTTAAGCCCCGCTTACACAGCACAGTACAGAGAACGTAAAAGCAGACACATACCCACCTACCAGATGTCTAATGTAAACCATCAACTGCCTTTTGCAAACCAGTCACTCAGAGCGTGCAAAGCTAGACAGACGGTTTAGTTTCACTACTGCGCTGCTTTACATAAACATCAGAGTTCTTTACATTCAAATCAAAGCCTTGTTTTCTCATTCTTCAAAAGGACCTAAAGATCTCCATGATCAAAAATGCAACAAAAGAAAATGAAACAGTTTAAAAATAAAAAAAACTTCCTCTTTCTCTGCACTTCCTGACTGAGTGAAGTCCTTGTGAGTGGTATGGGCTGGGCTAACCACTCATTTTTTCCTCTGTGCCGTGCTGGAGCCTTTACTACTGAATCTGTGGCCAATTATTCTGACGCATGACTGAAACTCATTCCAGGAGAACTGCCAAAGGACGACGTGTATCCATACACACAAACACCATTACTCCAGAGCGAGAAGTAACCGTATTAAGTTCCTGCTACAACTCTTTGCATACAAAAGGTCTGGATAAGCAACTAACATGACAAAATTAAGCACATATAAACATGTGTTTCACGATGTCTTTTACTCACCAGAACTTCTTTGTGTGTCTCTTCTTGTTTAGTCACCCTCTCCACCAGCTGCAAGTTCAGTTCCTGTATCTGACAGCTCCTTGCTGATGCTTCCTGTTTCAGCTTCTCTATTTCCTCTTGGAGTTCTCCCTCGTGTCTTTGAACAGCCTGTTTCTCCATATACAGCTCCTTCTTGCCCATCTCCAAGATGGCGATGTCGGATTTCTGCTGCTGAAGCTTCTCCTCCAGCTCAGTAACCTGCAGCTTCATCTGTGCTGCCGTGTTCTCGCTGTCCTCAGACTTCCGCTGCAGCTCGGCGAGCCGTTCTTTCGTCCTCTCTCGCTCATCCGCGTGATTCTGAGCCTCCTCGCTCAACCTGGTCATCTCCTCCTGCGTCTCCTTCCTCCTTTCCTCGACCGTCTTCAGCCGGAGCTCCAGGTCTTTCAGGTTCCTCTCAGCCTCCTCAAGCTTTTGGATGCGATCCTGGAGACGCTCAACTTCAGCCTCTTTCTCGCTCAACTGGAGCTTCAGCTCGCCAGCCTCCTGCTCCAGGAGCACCAGCTTACCTCTTTCCTCGCCCAGGCTGCGACCAAGCGCCTCCACCTGCTGTCCATACTGCTCTTCTTGGGTCAGGAGCAGTCTCTGAAGTGCCTCCTTCTCCTCTGCGGAGCGTCCTAGGTCCATCTGGAGCTCGGAGAGTTTGGTACGACAGCTCTGAAGCGTCTGGCTGTTTAGCTCGTGGCACAGGCTTTCCTCTGTGCTGTGCTGCGGTCGAGGGGACCAGGTGAAATCGGGAGGCTCGGGACTGTCCGTGTTCGGGTCGCTGACTTCGTGTCGGTTGGGGTCGAGCTGACTCAGCTCCTCCTGCAGCTTATGGATGACCTCGTGCAGCTGCTCCACCTCCTCCTCCTTGGCTTGACGCAGACGCTCTTGGTCGCCGTGGAGTCGCTCCACCTGGGCACGCAGATCTTCAACGTCCGCTTCTTTCTCCTCCGCGGCCTGTCACAGGAAGCTGCAATTAGTCACAAACACCTAACCAACTCTGTGCTTTGTGCTTTTCTCCAGTGAACAAACCATCACCTTGCTTTCTTTGGTGGTGTCGAGCTCCTGCTGCAGACGGAGAACCTGCTGGTTAAGGTGGTCGATCTCCAGGTTCTTCTCCTCCAGCAGAGCGACAGGAAGCTGCAGAGCTGAGGCGTCTCCTTCTTCCTGTTGCTGTCTGTGTAGCGTGCTCACCATCTCCTGCAGAGCAACAAACCCAAGTCGGCTCACTACAGCTTTCTCTACTCTGATTGGTCAGAATATGTTTATTTTCTACAATGCAGTTATGTGTCCAGTATCTTTGCTTGTTTACTTGTAGCTCAGTGATGCGCAGGTGTAGCTCTTCCTCCCTGGCTCGGCTTTCGCTAGTTTTGAGCTCCAGCTGCAGCGAGAGCTGCCTGATGTCCTCCTCCTTCACTCCCAGAGATTTCTCCAGCACTTCCACTCGCTCCAACAGCACCTCCACCTGCACGCAAGTTCAGAAAACTTTAAAACTATTAATACACTAGCCGATTCTGCACATTACACCATGTGTTCAGTACCCGCACCTGCTCCTCTTTGTTCTGCAGGTCCTGATGGAGCATCTCTAGCTGTTCTCTGAGCTTGGTGTCAGCCCCGGGGTCTGGGAAGCGGTGTCTGGTCTCATCCAGTTTGGACTGAAGAGCTGAGATCTGGAGTTTGTTAGAGTACAGCTGCTGCTGCAGGGCTTCTTTATCCTACAGCATAAAGTTATATTACAGACTGATGACTCAAACTGCACACGAGTAGCAACCTCAAAAATCACACAGTACAGATAAGACAGGGGACTTGGGAATGTAATCAGTTACGCAATACAGGGCGATACTACAGCGGCTGTACCTGAGAGAGCTCCTGCAGGCTCCTGCGTGCTTTCTGCAGCTCCTGTTCCAGCTGCGTGACGGCCCGTCCTGCCTCTGCGCTGCTCAGGAGGGCCTGCTCCAGCTCCCGGATGCGAGACGCCAGCTTATCGATCTCTTCGTTGCGGTCCTCGACGTCACGCTGGCACTGCTCCTTAAGCGACAGCAGAACGCTGTAGTCCTCGGTTTTGTCTTTGATGAGAGCTTGGAGACTTTCCACCTGAGAACAAGGGGCAAAAGGTAAGCCCTGGGTTTAGCCATGAAATGGCAACGAACAATAAACTGGGCAAACAAATTCAGCTTTGAGCACAGATGCATAGATGGTACCGTGAAAATTAAATCACTCATCGCATGCATGATCTACAAGAAAGTAAAGTAAAGAAAGCATTCATATTACTACAGGCCCATGAGACAGCCAGGTCAGCACACACATGCATGCATGCACAGACACACAATCACTATTGCATCATCTAGCACACAAACGAACAATATGGCACATTAGATGCAAGATCCTAATCAGACAATAATAATAAATATTCTAGACAGCAGGATAGGCTAGCTAGCAAGCAAATGACGGATATTATTTTCCCGTCATATCGGCACAAAGATTCTCCAGGTGAACACTAAGTGTGAAAGCAGCCTAGAGGTAATACGGACAGTGCAAGAGAAACTAGGCCATGCACTAGCAGCGGTAAGCCTAGCAAATCGATCAGAGCTAAATAACATACCTGGATAACCAAGTCTTCAATCTACTCGGTTAAAGAGGGAAAACAAAACAAAATTACAGCAATTCAGTAACAAAAAGTCTTGAAAATGAAAGCAAAGACTCTCTCCAACAGCATGACACCCTAATGTTTTTGCTAGGCATCATGGTGCTTACCCTCTGACCCTTGGTGTCTACTCCTGTGTGTCCTTTAGAGGGCATCCTCAGCTGCGCCTCCAGGTTCTTAATCTCCTGCTGGAACTCATCCCGCTCATGCTCTCGCTCCACGGCTTGCTCCTACACACACACGCCGAAAGGATTGGTCACTCGCAAACCTTCTCTATGCTCACTCGAGAAATAAGCCAGTGTTTTCAAAAATCAACCAGTCAGAAGACTCCTCCCTTCTGGAACCAGTATGACGGGTTTGTGCATCATTTGTAGAATGCGGTTTAAACGACAGGAATTTTAAAGACAGCTGTAAGCTGGAAATCAGTTTTAGTGCACATTAATGAGCTTGCTTTTATTCGTTTCTATAGTAACAACCTGCACAGAGACTCTCCGCATAAACAGGTTTGTGTCATCATTACTATGGAGTTTTCTCCCAGACAATGTCGTTATTCCTCGTACTCACGTCTATGAACTGCCGGTGGTGTTTGAGTTGCTTCTCCAGTGCACTGATGTGCTGCTGCAGGTCCTCGGTTTGGGTGCGGTGCTGCTCCTCCTGCTGCTGCGCTCTGCTCTCGTGCTCCTCCAGCGCCAGCTCCAGCAAGCGCAGCCGCCCTGCCAGCCCGACACGGTCCTTCTCTGCCTGTCGCTGTACGTCCACACGCTCCTGTCCGAGCCGCTCTGCTTCCGCCAACAGCGCTGTAACCAAGTGGAAAGAAAAGAAGAGTATGTGAGACACAAAACAAGGTCTAAAAGAAGCTCTCTCAGGCAAACACACTCTCACGCAGTCATACAGTACACAAAGACGCAGTCATGCGCAATATTGTCATTCTTCAAGCAAATTATTCATCAGATGACAGATGAATAACCTTCGCACTTCAATGCTCAATCAGCGTCAACGAAAACCCAAATCAGAATATAGCTAAATTAAGAGGAAGCTTATAAAAGCAGCTGTTAATTAAATAAAAATAAAAAAGCTCTGCATTCAAACATCACGTCAACCTCAAAGGCTGGTAACAAACCTTTTTCTTCCCCCACAGCAGGACTGCCTGCAGAACAGGAAGAACACTCAGCATCAAATAAACATCTCCACCCATGAGCTTAAACTCAGGCATAATGACATCATGACAATGACTGCGAGAAACGCATCACATGATGCTCTTTGAGATCCTTGAAATAAGATGCATCAAATGCACCTGTGCATGTTTTTCCCCTTTTAACCCATCACCTGTGACCCACCTTTCTCGGGTTCTCCGAGGCCAGCAGAGAGTGCATCCCGCTGCCGCTTCAGGAGCGTGTGTTCCTCGCCGAGCTCCTGCAGCTGAGCCCGAGTGCTCTCCAGCTCTTCAACCAGCCTCTGCTCACGCGCCTCTTTCTGCTGCAGCGCCTCCTCCAGAGCGGCCTTCTCCGCCACATAGCCCTCCATGAGACCTGAGGAGAAAGAGTTTCAAACATCTTAACATAAACCTATATTGATCCAGAGGGGAATTGCAGCGCACCACACAAATTACACACAGTAAACACACACAATCAGACTAAGAGGGAGCATAACGTAGCCAGAGTGAGAATTTCCTCACCTTCAGCCTTGTGCAGTTCTAGCTGCAGCTGACTCTTCACACTCGCCTCCTGGTCCAGTTGCTCCAGAAGCTGCGTGTGCTGCAGCAGAAGAGCGTTCTTCGCTTCTCCACCCTCGCTGAACTGTTCATCCAGCACGACCTTCAGAGCTCGCAGCTGCTCCAGCTTTGGAGACACACAAGTATCAGTGCTTTCATTCTTTCATTCTCATCTCAGATGAGCCAGATGATGACAACTGCTTCTCTACCTGCACCGTGGAGTCAGATACCAGGTCCAGCAGTTTGTCCACTGCGGCACGTAGACGAGTGCAGGCCCCCAGCACCAGCTCCTCTCTTTCAGTGTCCAGCTCTCCGTCAGGGCCTGAAAACAAACTCTCGCACAGCCGCTGAGACAGCTCCAGACCTTCGTCAATTGCAGACGAGAACACGCTGCAGTTCGCGCCACCTTCTCGAGCTCCACCGTCCAAGCCTGCTGGGGAAGAAAATGAATAAATAAATAATAAACGTTATGGTACGTTTAAAAAGTTCCTCCCTGGTGCTGCTAGTCAGGAACAAAATCTTGGTGGTCATATTACCGTCCAACATACAGAACAACGGACAAACCTGTCTCCTTGGTGCCACAGTTGCCACTCAGCGTCCTGTCCAGAGGGTTGCCTTCAGTGCAGTAACTCTCCACATTTATCCCCAACCTGCGGCAGATCTCTTCCTCTGTCGCAATTGTAACCCGGAGCATCTCGAGGATAAGCTGCTGAAGTCGGTCATGGGCCAGCTGAAGGTCTTGGCTGAGATCAAAAAGAAAAAAATAAATAAAAAAAAAACGAACAAGAAAATCAAATCTTTCACCAGCCAAAAAAAAGGTGGAGGTCCCACCTCCCACTAAAGAAAAGTCAAAAAAGCTTGAAGATACCATGGTGCTGTTGAATTCTCAACTTTGATTGGTTAGAATTTGACCAACGGCTCCGAGAGCAGCACAGCACCGCAAGTTGATCTTAATGTCCTTGTTATAATGTTTTTGTTTCCATAGTAACCGCTCATTCATGCGTGTAGTGGAGTTATTTAATAAAGAAATGTACAAGATAATATGTTGTTACAAGTAAACTTGCTTTACTCAACATTACATTTGGCTACACAGACTTCATCACACCACTTTGTTGATTATTCTACTCAATGCATTTCATTGAGCTTCCACCAAACCCACGCCCGGTGCCCAGTGCCAAACCGGAGCCCTGACCTCTGCTGAGTGGCGGTGTTGAAGTCATCACGCAGCATTTTCAGTAGGTTGGCTCCCTCCTGACTCTCTCGCTCGCGCCGCTGCAGCAGGGTCTCCAGCGTGTCCATCTCCGAGCGCTTGCCTTCCAGCTCCCCCTGCAACCCGCTCACCTCTGCACGCAGCTGTGGGAAAGGAAAGAGGGACACCAGAGACAGGAAACCGGTCATCACACATGCTCAGAACAATCACAAGGCAAAAACCAGAGAGCTGCATCTCAGATCAGAGGCTGCTACACGAACGCTGCCGTTCTATAAAAAGGAAACGGTGAGAAAATAAAACATCCACGCCGATCACATGGACGAGGGCCACGTGACGCAAACTTCACGTAGGAGTGGCGGAACAAGAGAAGGGGAGAAAAACAGACGAATGCGTGTACAACATGCCGTCCCACTCCACTGCCTGGCAGCCAGCAAAACAGAGCGAACAGAAACCAATGCATACAACACGGTAACCATGGCAACCGGCTCCCTCGGAGGGATTTACAAGGAGTCTGGTATCTCCCTAAACTAATCTGATGGATTCCACATTACAGCCGAACGCGGACGCTGCACAGTAGTACATGCAGAACGTCAAGCTAACTTATGTTCTCAAATGCACACGAGATTAAAGCGCTAAAACACAGAGAGAATTTCTCAAATGCAAACAAAGTTTCCATAAACAATTTAATTACTGAAATCTTCACGACTTGAAGGATAGCGCTGGTCAGGATAAGAAATAAAATGTATTCATAAACTAAAAATAATAGATTCTCCATTACTGCATGACATTTATATAGCTTGTCTCCCCCCCCCCTTTGTTGTGATAAAGTTTCAATATCAGACCTGAAGTCAAACAGAAGAGTCAAACATTTTAATGATAAACTTTATCATTAAAAATCATGAGTACCTCGCGCCTCACCTGAGAGACCACCGTGTCCAGCTGTTGGAGCTGTGTAGTGAGCTGGTTCATCTTGTCGGTGTAGCAGTGCTCATTCTGCTGGTGCTGCTCACGCAGACGTGTCTCCAGCTCATCTAGAGCGGCGGCCTTCTCCTTTTCGCTTTCCTCCTAAACCGCAAACAGCATGCACGCGTTACACAACGTTCAGAAAATTACATTTGACATCAGTAGAAATACAGCACAAAACAAAAAGCCTGTCTGTAAAATCTCGTGTGTTAGATAGGGGAAGGGGGCGGGGCTTCCCGGGGTCAGTTAATATCAACTTCAATCATTCCAGATTCACGTGTGATTTGACTTGCATCGTCTTTTTTTGGTAAAATTATAGAAGACTGCTCTTTTGGTACATTTTTGAGTTATAGTACATCTGCAACCTACTGTACTCAACAAATTTTACAATTTATGGCGCCGGCACGTAACAGATCCTTGTTTCCGATTCAAAGAATCTAGGGGAGGACTCTGCTAGAGCTCTATCCTATCCTATATCCTAAAGGCTTCTCACCTTTAACTGTGTAATCTTTCGCTGTAGCTGCTCCTCTGATCGACACTTCTGAAGCTCCACGTCTTCCAGGAAATGGAGCCGTTGCCGTGACGCTTCTTCCTCCAGCTCCCGGCGTAGAGCCTCGATCTCCCTGGAGGACGCCGCTTTCAGTTCCTGTTCCATAATCACACAAACGTCACACAAATATTAAGGAATAATACATATAGATACAGTCTGCTTTTTCACACACACACACACACACACACACACACCTGGAGTTGTTGCTGGTGCTGTGCATTCAGCACATCCAACTGTTGCTGCAGCTGCTGTTTCTCTTTGGTGGTCATGTCAGTGACCTCATGGAGGGCGGCGCCGTGCTGGGTCTCCAGATCCAGCACGTGTTGTCGCAGGGTTTCCAGTGCAGAGTGGTGATCCGACTCCAGAGCAGCCTTCTGGGACTCAAGAGCCGCAGACAGCTCTGCCTACAGAAAGAAAACAGAATTCAAAGACAAAATTACTACAATGACGACGACATACACACACAAAAATAAATAAATAAATAGACCAGTACGACTGACACTGTGTAATTGAGATTCAAATAAACAGAGCAACCATTGTTCATTGTTCAGGGGTAATTGCATCCTGCCATGACCAGTCTAACAAGCGCTCAGATCCCATAAGTACTTCATACTCTATTAGCAAAATCACAGCTGTAATTATCACGGGACGAAGAAGGCGCGTTAACACACAACACACACACACTTTCCGTGCAGGCGCTTACACAATAAAGCGTAGTTTACAAGATTTTTACATTAATACATCAAACCAGGCTGCTCACCTGATGGGCGTGGCCGAGTTCAGTCGCCATGGCACTAAACTTGTCCATGTGGACCCGTGCCAGCTCGTTTCTCAGTTCTTCTCTGATCGTTAGCTCTTCCTGTGTCACTCTTTCAATCTCTTTAGCCTGCTGTTGCTCCAGTGAGGCCCTGAGGTCCCGGAACGTGCCGTCTCTCTCCTCACGCACTGCCTGGATCTCCTTCAGGTATGTGCTCTCCAGTGTATCCATGTTACACAACATCCTGGTCTCTAGCTCCTCCAGTTCCTGCTTGTGACGTGCCCCAAGCTCCGCCTCCTGAGCTTCAAGCTGCGCTAGATTGGTCTCCTGAAGGACCACCTGCAGCTTGTCAAGCTCTGCCCTGTGTCTCTCAGCAAGGGAGTCCAGCACTGCCTTGTGATTTGAAGAGAGCAAGTCGAGCTCGTCCTGCTGTCGGGTTTTGAGTTCCTGGAACTCTTTCTTGAGATGTTGTAGCTCTGAAACGTTCTGCTCCAGAAGAGCAGTCTGGGCTTGCAGCTCCTGAGCATGTTTTTGTTTCTGGTTCTGAAGATCCTCCTCTCTCTGCTGGCCAAATTTCTCCGCTAGCTGCCGTTCTTCGTCCTGATGCCTAAACAACCAGCAAGAAGGTTATTCACAACACTTATGGAAAGAGTCCCAAAAGAAATGTCACATCTTTCATTTCAGTACACCTCTCCCAAGCACCGACCTGCATGCAGCCTCCTGTAGCCTGGTCTCAGCCTGCTCCAGCAGCAAAGCATTCAGCTCCTTCACCTCAGCTGCCATGGTGCTCTTCGCTGTGCGTAGCTCACTGGTGTACTGAGCTTCCAGCCTCTGCTTCATGGCCACAACCTGAGGGCTTTCATCATTCTCAAGACTAGCTTGTAGATCAAGCAGCCTCTGCCTTTCTACACCCAGGAGCTCCTCAGTCTGAGCAAGCTTCTGCTCCAGCTCCCTTCTCTCCTCGTTGGCTGCTTGCTGGAGCTCCTCTCTCAGGGAGGCCAAGCGCTCCTCAGCCTGGGCTTGAAGCTGCTCCTTGAGCTGCAGCTGTTCCTCTCTGCTCTGCTGGGAGAGTTCCTCAGTCACACGGGTCCTCTGTTCCTGCTGTGCCTCTGAAAGACGTGTACGCATTTCCTCCGCAAAGTCCTTCTTCAGCTAAACGACGCAGGGAAAAATGAGATATTAAATCAAAAGCAGGCATTGGACTAAAAACTAAAACAAAATGGCTTATAAACCATCTAAAGCACACCACACACCAGAGACACGACTACTGTCAAACCCTAGGGTCAGCATTCAACATTCATCTGATGTTCTTATCTTCTCATTATATGCGACACGGAAATTGGAAAGATCATAAATTGACCGTGTGAATGTTTTCTTAAATCTATTTTTTTTTTACAGGCCGTCACATATTGTATCGTTATATTTTTACTGCTTTGTGATGGACACATTCATGACTCATGCTCATTCACATTTAACAGAAGATAAGTGTTTTAACAGAAGAAAAGTCCATCATTGAAAGCCCTTTAGAACAGCTTTCTAGTCATGTGACTTGTCTCACAATCACAGAAAGCAGCTCTTCCTTTTATAAAAGTGTTTGAGCAACACAAAGGGCTTAAAGCGTGTGACAGTCACAGCCTGGTAGCACTTTCTCACCCTGCCCTCCAGCTCTCTGAGATCCTCCGCGTGCCGCTCCGTGGCTCTCTCCAGCTCTCGGCTATGCTGCGCGGCGAGCTCTGCTAGCCCTTTCTCCAGGTTCAGTATGCGCTCGGTATCGGAGGCAAGCTCAGCGAGCCGGGTGTGATGCTCCCGAGTCTGGAGCCGGGTTTTCTCCTCAAGCTCAGCCTCCACCTGACGTGCCACGTCTGACGCCGACTGCAAGCGCAGCTTTGTTATCTCTGGAACAGTTAAAAAATTTAAATAAATAAAAAAATAAATAAAATCAATCAAAAAAATCTGCTTTGAGTCGATTATTCTGAGGAGGCGGGTATGAGCTCACCTTTGAGGTGGCTGTCTGAGAGTTTAGCCCGTAGCTGTTCGATCTCCATGGCGTGTTTGGTTTTGAGCTGCTCCATGTCAGTGTAGTAGCGGTCAGTGAGCTCCGAGCGAGCAGTCAGTAACTCCTCTCTATAGGACAGAGCCATGCTGCAGCGCAGCTGCTCCAGGTCCAGCTTGTGCTTCTCCTCCAGCTGCACACGCAGCACATCCAGCTCTACCTGTGACACGATAATGCAAGGATCAAAAGACCAGGAACAGGAAATCCTTTAATTCAGCAGCCTGGATTGTAGAACCCCTCCGGTATGAATACTGGTCAATATCAGGCTTAATACTGGGCAAACACCAACACGTGTAATCTAAATATATTAACACTGAACTGTACCAAGACCTGTACCTTGTGCTTCTCTAGTTGCTCTGTAATCTCTGCCAACGTGTCTCCCGTCTCCTCCTCAGCCTTTCCATCAGACAGGAAGCTGTAAGCCAAGAAAATAAGAAGATACACATTCATCACACAGCAGTGTGTTCAATTCTTGATTCTTCTGGGCCAGAAGGAATTTTGTACAACAGTAGCTCGGTATAGTATAGCTGAAAACGCTTGTTCGAATGTGCTCTCGTTTCCATAGTAACAGCTCATACACCTACACCCATCCAAATGTGTATATTCATTAATATGGTGCAGACGTTTAACGTTAGGTTGTATATACATTTGTTAATGTGATGTGAAGACATTTATCACATTGATGGAAGGAGTCTCCCGTCTCCATTCATCATTTGGAATTCTATTCCCTCATCACTTTATAAATTAAAAAAAGTGGATCATGTGCACAGGCCCTACCTTGTCTTGAGGGCCGAGTCCTCCAGGGCTCCCTCTACGAGGCGCAGCTGCAGCAGGTTGATTTCCTCCCGGTGGTTCTCCTCGCTGGCCCGGAGCCGCTGCTCGAAGTACACGCGCAGGTTCTCCAGCTCCGTCTCGTTCTGCTCCTGGAGCTCCCGCCGCTGCTGAGAGAACTCCTGCTTCAGCCGCTCGATGTCATCAACGCGTGACGTGCGTGCCAGCAACTGCTCCTTCAACTCTGAAAGGAAAAACGGAGACAGTGAGGGGATTTCGGAGTACACAAACTTTAGTCAAAGCTGATATAATAACACGGCGCATTATTGGTACCTCCTAGTTCCTGCCTGCTGGTCCTCATGCTCTCCAGCTGAGACCAGAGGTTGGAGATCTCCTGCTCGGAGCTGGCCTTCTGTGCCTCTTGTTCTGCGAGCAGACGATCCACCTGAAACAAACAGACCCGTCAGTGGAATTCATTACAAGTTCCCATTACACATTCTGACTTTGCTATACCTCTTCCTTAAGCCGTTTCTCATTTTCTTCCAGCTCTTTTGTGAGAGCCTGCTGCTCCTGCAGCACCACCTTGTGACTAGCGATCAGTTCTTCTACTGCACCTAAATCACAAGGAGAAACACACACGTCATCATACACACTCATAACACACCACAGACCTGTATAAAAATAGGTTATATAATATTAATCCGTATCTAGACTCAACACCACTCACGAGCAGCAGAGTCTCGGTCGGACCACGCCTGACTCAACTCCGACTCCAGGTGCTTGATTTCATCCTCTTTAGATCGCAGCAGCTCCTCGAGCTTGCTCTGCGTCTCAGCCAGCCTCTCTCCGGCTTTGTTCAGGGCAGCCTGGAGCTCTGTCTGCTTCATTTCAGAGTCTTGGATCCACTGAGCCTTTGCATCCTGGCGAATATAAAAACAAAACACAGTCAGACTTTTAGTATAGCTCACCTCTATTAACTTCTTTTTACAAAATCAAACACGACTTTACCTCTATTCTACTGGCCTGCTGCTGCTCCAGGGAGGTCCGTTCTTCCGAAATACGCTTTTCCCACACGCAATTCAGATCATCTTTTGGGAAGAAATGACACCGCGGGTATGATAGTAACGTGTTAGATAACAGGGAAAAAAAACAAAAAAAAAACAACAACCAATAACATCCATCTCTCTACACCGAAGTCTTGATTTTATTACATTTGGAGGCAAGGTTTGCTTTTAAGTAGAAAGAGGATGAACGATTGTATGTCAGGCTACAGTTGGACACCAGGACAAATACCAAGTATGAGCTTTTCATGGGCAGATAATATACAGTAATGTGAAAAGTCTTAGACACCCTATTGTTTCTGGGTACAACTTCTGCATGCAGCTGGGTTTTGTATGCAAAAAAAAAAGAAGCAATTGTGACAGTCAAAGTCTCCAGAAGAGCTGTGGCAGATTCTCCAAGACGCTCAGTAAAACACCTGGGAACTGTTTAAGAAAAAGGCACACCATATATGGACTTCCTGTAGTTTATTACAGTTTACTGCATTTTATTTTTGATGTTTTCTTTTATGTAGAAACATCATTATTATAACATCGAAGGCATCTCTGGACGTGCCCAAGGCTCCTGTATCGTACTGTACAGTAATTAGCTGTAAGTTTTACTGAGCATCTTGGAGAATCTCCCACAGCTCTTCTGGAGACCTTGACGTCACACTTTTACATGCAAAACCCAGCAGCATTATCTTCATTCTGTTTTTTTGTCTGAAAGGTGCTGTTATGTAACATCTTTCTTTCATTACTGACATACAAACATTTTGGTGTAATGTTTTTGTTGGAAAAGTAACACTTGGAAACATAACTTTTCTAGTGATTAAATAAACTGAATGTGTGATTAGACAGATTTATCTGGACAAATGCGATTTCCTGCTATTAATATAAACTATGCTGGATATTTTCTGGGCTCACCGATGGCCAGCTGGAGTTGGCACTCTGCTCGTCTCTCCTGCTCCCTGCTCTGCTCGCGGAGCCTCTCGAGCTCAAACTGCTGTCGTGTCTGGAGCAGCGCGCTCTCCTGAGCCCACTTCTCCCTCAGCGTGGCCTGCAGCTCGCTCAGCGCCGCCTCCTTCTCCTTCTGCAGGTTGGACTGGGTGAGCTCCAGCTGCGCCGTGTGCAGGTTGGTCAGGCTCAGACGGAGAGCCTCCAGCTCCAGAGCGTGCTGTGTCTGAACACATAAATCAGCCAAAAAGCATTTAAAAAGCTAATGAAGTCAGAAGATGATTATAACAACACGCATTTTTTGCACTGACATGGGTTTGCGAAAGCTCTGCCTGATGTGCAGCCTCCATGCTGTCCCTCAGCTCCTCGGAGAGCTCAGCCTTCAGCCGCTCGAGTTCCTCTCTCCTCTCGGCCGCCTGCTCGGCCATCTCCCTCTCGCGCTCTCGCTCGTGCACCTACACAGGAAGAGATCCGAGGATTACAGCCGGAAAGAAAACTAAAAACGAATAAAATTACAAGGAATAAATGAGCACCTGCTTAATTAGAGTGATCTGTTTCTTCTGCTCCTCTTCCAAGCTGGAGCGCAGCACAGACAGCTCCTTCTCCAAGCGCAAGCTCCAGTCCAGCACCTGAAAGGCAGGACAAAGCGATGAGACGTTTCCGGTCGCTTAGAGACACCAGACGCTGGAGGAGTTTTAGTTTACCTCCTGATGATGTTTCTCCTCAGTCCTTTTCTTCTCCTCTTCCTGTTCTTGCAGCTCCTTCTTCAAAGCGTTCTCCTTCTCCATGAGCTCCTCCTCCGCTTTCTCTCTGGCTTCTTTCATCTGCTCAAGGTCCACGTCTTTCGCTTGAAGCTGGAGCTGATGCAAAAAAAAATAAATAAATGGCTTGAAACTCAAAATGAAAAAAATAAATCTAATGAATTAAAATCGGTTGCTTCAAAAGGGTTTTGAAAGAACTAAAAAAAACAAAGTGGTATCACCATATCGGCAATATCAGAGAGAAAAAGAAAGAAAGAAAGAAAGAAAGAAAGACAAATAAAATTAAAAAGAAAAACACAAAAGAAGATGGTGAGAAACAAGAAAGAAACACAGAAGGACAGAGAGGGGGGGGTCAAAAAAGAAAGAAAAGAAAAGAAAACACAGAGGGGGGAAAATGGACCGAGAAAAGAAGAAAGAATGAGATCAAGAAAAACAACAGAACAAACAAAAAAAAAAGTAAAAAAATAAAAAATAAAAATAATAAAAAAAAAAAATTTAAAAAAAGAGAGAGAGAGATGGAGAGATACAAAGACAGAGACTGAAAAATAAAGAAAATTGTGTTTTTTTGCAGAACAGTTTAATTAAAATACCTCAGAAAAATATACATAAATAATAAAAAGAAGACCCACACCTCGAAGTTCTCCAGCTCCACCTCCAGAACCTTTTCCATGCTCTTGCTTTGCTCCTCCAGCTCCTGCAGGTGCTCCTCCAAAGCAGCTTTCTCTGCCGAAGCCTGACGTAGCGCCTCCTCCACGTTACTCAGGTTCTCTGTAAGACACGTCAGCCTGGACTCAAGGTCCACCTGGACCTTCTCCAGCCTCTGCACATTCTCCACCCTTTCCTCCACCTCGGCTCTGAGCCGCTCAATCTCCCTGCAGGCGGAGTCCACCTCGAGGGTCTTCTGTCCCAGCAGCACGGACGTGCTTTGGTTCTTTTCCCTCTGGTTCTCCAGCTGGGCCATGAGCTGGTCCCGCTGAGCCTGCAGGGAGGAGAGCTGCCGCCCGAACAGCGCCTGGACTTCACAGCTCACAGAGTCTCCAGCCGTCTTCTGCTCTTGAATGTCTCGGACAAGCTGCTCTTGGTGTTTGAGCTGGAGAATGAGCTTGACCTTGTCCTCCTTCACTTCCTTCAGAAGTTCCTCTGTTGAAGAGCTCTTGTCGTCAAGTTCCAGGTTGGACGTTAGCTGTGCTTTCTCTTTCTGGCTCTCCAAGAAGCTGAGTTTGTTCTTCAGATTGTCCTCCTCGTGGATTTTCTCGCTGAGGAGCTCCTCGCAGTGAAGCCTTTTGTCTCGTTCTGCCTCCAGCTCCCACTTGGCTTCCTGAAGCTCCTCTGAGGCTTTACTCCAACGTTCCCTCGCCTCTTCCAAATCTTCACCAGAGCGTCGAACTTCTTCCTGAAGAACCTCCAGCTGTCTCTCGTTCTCTCCCAACTGCTCGGTGAGGTCTCTGCACTGCTGGATCAGAAGCTCCTTGGTCAGATCCACACTTTCGTTCGGCCCATTTGAGGTCGAGTTAAAGCTCTGCCACTGAGCCTGGGTGAAGGACATGCCGTCTAGTCCAGATAGTTGATCATCTGGGTTTGCGTTATGAGCAGACTCGAGGTGAACCAAAAATCTTGACTCATCTTCGAATTCCAACTTGGAGACTGATGAGTTCTCCATGATGCTGCGCTCCTCAAGACTTTGTTCCATCCATGAGCTTTCATGCTGCACAGCAGATGCCAAGTACCGCTCCATCAGGTCATCAGTAATGGAAGCATTCATAATTTGGTCACCTTCAGGAGAACCTTCAGCGGCTGTCTCCTGATTGTGATGTTCTTCAGAGGTTTGGATCCAGGTGACACTTGTCTCAGGCTCCGAAGAAGCCCTGTGAAGATCAGGTTTTTGGGCTTGTTCGAGCAGTTTTTGAACACGCCGGAGCTCCTCAGAATGCTCCTCTTGGAGACGCTTGAGTTCAGCCTCATGCGCTTCACCCAACTGTGCTATATTTAACGTCCTCTCTTCTTCTAGGGTCTGGAGACGCAGTTCACAGTTAGCGATTTCGGCTTCGAGTTTGGAGCGGAGGTGCTTGGAGGTTTCTTCTTCTTCTCGAAGCCTGTCCTGAAGTTCTAGTACCAGGCCATCGAGACGCACCACATCCTGGTTGAGTCGCTCTTTCTCGGCTTTGTCCTGCTGCGCCTCGCGGGCCCGTTTCTCCGCGCGCTCGAGGTCGTCCTGAACCGACTGCA
>JAOTRJ010000012.1:6913329-6924761 GCA_028564905.1 Leptodoras praelongus
CTTCCCACCGCGCGGACGCGCGCACGCACCTACCTTACCTACTTACCCCCCAGAGTGATGATGTCTTCGTGTAGCAGACGCGCTTTAAACGTTTTAACAGCATTATTATTATCATCATTATTACACCAGCATGTCTGTATTAGTCAAACTACACAACTGTTTAGAATTGAATTAAAGTATAAACTCATTTTTAAAAAAATATTGACTAGGCCATATTTAAAAACCCTTTTTTAATTTATATATATATATATATATATATTAATATATATTTTTTAATTAATATATTTAATTTAATTTTCTTAGGAACGGATGCACCACGCAGAACCAGGCTGTAATGATTATTGCTTTTTTTTTTTTTTTTAATAAAATATATGACTTAATGCGATGAGTAAGAAATGCAAACGCAGATCATTACACGTTCCAGAACATTAGAGAGCTTGACTATTTATTAAATAAACAAACAAATAAATACATAAATAAGTAAATGCAATAAAAATTGCGTGCCAAAGCAGAGGCTATAAATGATATTTTAACACTCTGATGATTCATGCTTCACTTTAGGCTACAGATCTGTTCATTCTGACGCTTTTACTTTCCCGATAAGTGCACAAGGTGACGCATGTGAATTTGTTACGATAACGACGTTTACGTCTACCTTCCTGTTTTTTTTCCGATCGGGCTGACCAGATCCAATGCGATGTTAATTATGTCATTAGGCCATTTAATGCATTCTGATTTACATTCTGAGTCTCGTTTACATCTTATCTGGCGTCACCGCTGCTTTATCTTTATCGCACTTCACCCCTGCTGTAATCGATGAATGCTTTATTTAGTTATTTGTTCAGTTTTGCTTGTTAAAGTCAGAAGGACGCTGAAAGGAAAAGGTTT
The DNA here is from genome assembly GCA_028564905.1 of Leptodoras praelongus. Classification (NCBI taxonomy): domain Eukaryota; kingdom Metazoa; phylum Chordata; class Actinopteri; order Siluriformes; family Doradidae; genus Leptodoras; species Leptodoras praelongus. The sequence goes on from JAOTRJ010000012.1 coordinate 6,914,218, forward strand.
TTGGACCTTTCAGAACTTGTCACGCTCGTAACGTGATCGCGGGATCGTGCCACGGCGCTATAGCTGGGAGGTCACGGTCATCGTGGTACCAATAACCTGGGAAGGCGGGGGAAAGGAAGCGCTGTTTGGACAGAATTTGTGCGTCCGACGTGGAGGTGAGCCGGTCGCTCTTGCGTCTCTTTGTCTGGATGTGTGCTGCTGTGAAAGGAGAAAAAAAAAGCTGTGAGTGCAGGGGAGCAGATGTTGAGGCAAACATCCTGACGCGATGCTTTTCTCTTGTGGGAATGCCGCCTCTTCCTCCTCCTGCTCCTGATGCATCGACTTGACAGCTGCTTGATTTCATGGAACCGCTAAGAAGCCATTAGCGGTATCAGTGAATTGAAACGGAACAGTCTCACCCACTCTCCTCTTCCATTAGAAATGTGTCTATTGTTGGCTTTTTCTTTGGGGGTGTATGTGTGTGAGTGAGTGAGTGAGTGTGTGTGTGTGTATGAGAGAGTGAGTGAGTGTGTGTGTGTGTGTGTGAGTCGCAGCTGAGCACACAGAAGAAGACCTCTAATACACTTGTGCTGTTTCCTTTACTGCGAATTAGGGAGAACAAATCTGTCAGGACCTGTTTGTGCTGTTGGGGTTTGAAGAGAGCTCATACTGTGCTCTGTGAAGCACACCCAACGCCACGAAATGTCTCAGGCTGTGGCCGACTTTAAAAAAAAAAAAAAAGAAGAAGGAAAGAAAAAAAACTGTCAGTCTCGCCTAAGAGTTGGAGTGTCTGCCTCGCACACCGAGAGCAGGATGTTGTTTTCCTGTCAGGATACGGATAAAGTTAGGCCTGTGCGAGAAAGAAGACGCCCTCACACCCCTCCAGCGTCCAGGAATTTGCAGCAAACAAATCCTGGTTAGTAAGCTGATTAAAGGAAAGGAAAGAAACGTGGGTCGTAGAAGTTGTGCAAATGCTAAGTTTGTGTGGTTATGGCCGGCGTAAACTATCCGACATGCACCGTAACCTAATCCTGGAGCGGAGTCTGTTAGGGAAGATCAGAACTGAGGAAGCTGTTGAACCGCCTGCCTCTTAGTCCGTGTGTGTGTGTGTGTGTGTGTGTGAGATATCCTGAGTCACCATGTCCCCCCAGAGTGTAGCGAACGCTCTCAGAACCTCCGAACCAAAACCCTGAATCGTTTGCTAAGACGGTTGCGCCATGTGGCGAGGCCCACCTTGGCACACGGACCTAGCGACAGATTTTAAGGCACGGAAACCAAAAATTAGGCCAAGCGGAGCGAGTTGTGCTCGACAGAGCAGGAACAGATCAGAAGGGACGTGTGAGAGCACGGCGCTGCTGGGCTTTTTTCCCTCGCAGTCGGCGTAAACAAGTGAACCCGTGACTTTCAGTTTTCCGAGAGACTCCTTTGTCTTGACAATCCCAGAAAACGTGAACCTCTGACACTGGAGACTCCTTCCGTAAAGTAAACGGTGACGCCGTTTAACGGGAAACGTCACCACGTCAGCGATTAATCATCCGTTTGTATTCATTAACTCAGCACACGTCTGATCAGTCGTTATGAAGCGCTTTGTTATTATATTATATGCACATAGTCAGCTGGTTGCTATGGAAACGACGGTTAGCGTTCACGTGTAGGAAATGATTCAACGACTTTTATTCCCGCGAGGAGGACTTTCGGTGATAACGATAACGAACCGACCGCCCAAAAATCCAGCTGTTAACCGCTGGCAGGTCAACGAGCCGCTCGTTTGTACCTTTCCACGTTGTCCGTTTGCACGTCTTTGACTTTAAAGCTAGTCTCTGAGAGAGACGTAGACGTACCGTGGCTAACCCGCGGTTCCCCGGGTCGCTGTGTTTACTTCCGCAGCTCGGCGCATTATCATACGGACCGGAGCGAGTCACAAGCGGATTCCATAATTGCGGCGCGAACCGAGCTCCTCGTTACCGGCAGGTCGGCCGTAACGAGGACCAGAGGTGCGGCAGAAACGCCTCGCTCACGAAACTTCCTTTTTCTGCACCACCACAGTTGTGTTTTTTTTTTCCCCTCCTCTGCAAAGAAAAAAAAAAAAAACCTGAGCGATGCGCAAGGGCCCGACTTTCAGTTGCAGGCAATTAGCTGCTTTCTCGCCCCGGCGTCCCCTGGGCTTCTATTTATCATTCAACGTGAGAATCTCCTTGACGAAACCCAAGGTTATTTTTGTGTAGGCAGCCTGGGTTCTTGTTTTTTTTTTTTTTTTTTCACAGACAAGGTGAAAAGGTTGATTCTTCCCCGAAGAAAACGGCAGGAGAGCTAAACGAGCGGCACGCACGCCGCGCTAACGCTTCTCTCTTCTTTCTTTCTTTCTTTCTTTCTTTCTTTCTCTCTCTTTTTTCTTTCTTTCTTTTCCCTTTTACTTTGTTTTCGCATTTGTGCACAGCAAGCCCTGTTTGTGTCTTCAGTGTCGAGCTCGAGTTCTCACCGCCTTTCATCCTCTTTTTTTCTTTTTTTTTTTTTTCTTGTGCTATCTCGTTAATCAGTGATGCTGATCTCATACTTTCTGGTCAGCACTCACACACACACACACACACACACACTTCACACACACACACACACACACACTTCACACACAAGGCAGTTGTTCCACTTTTATTTGCTGTCTCTTTCTGCTTTCCGTCTCTTACCTTTCCTAAACGAGGCTTGGAGGAGTGCTTTGACTTTTTTTTTGGTTTGGTGTCTCTGGCGTCTCTCTGGTGCCGTTTGTCCTCCCATCATATCGCTCATGTGCCGGCCATGGCGCGCACACACACACACACACACACACACATACACACTCGAGAGTCCCTGCCGAGATAATGGAGCCCGAGCTGGAAATGCCAGTAGTTTGGCCTATTTGTTCTCCTGCTTATCGCTATATTTGCATCCTGAGCAGAAATAGCAGAGGATTGCAGGAGCGGCAGGAGCGGCGTCTCCTCCTGTGTGGAGGGGAGGGAAAAAAAGAGGGGGGGGGTAGAAAACAGAGAGCGGGAGGAAAAGAAATGAGATGGGATTTTTTTTCTGGCGCTTTTTAGATGAGCAGAATTTACTGCACTGAGACAGCTGTCTGCAGGACGTGCAGTATTTGACCCCCTCCTTTCCCTCGACTCCCTCAACTCCCATCTACACACACACACACACACACACACACACACACACACACACACACACACACACACACACGCACACACAGGGATGCTCGAAGACACTCTGAGATTGTGCTTGTACAGCCCCCTCTTATTTATTGATCCAGCTGCATTTAAAATCTGGTCACTGCTGCCACAAAAGGCTTTTCGTTTTAGCTTCGCTGGCAGAGAGCGCCTCAGCCAGGGTTTTCAAATTTATTTATTTTATTACGCATATTTAATTTTCCAGCAGACGCAAAATAAGCGCGAAGGTAGAACAAACCCTACACGCTACAGAGAAACATGCTGTTTGTGTCATGCTTTGGTGACGCACGAGATAAGTAGGGGGTGTGTTCACGTCCCACGTGGGATCCGAGCTCGAAACACTGTGGTGACCTGTTGTGTAGTGTCATTAGTTAGAGACATCAGGAGGCATTTCGACTTCCTGTCCGTTAAGACCCGGCGGGGCGTACGCAAAGTTAGTTGTAGTCACATTTAACGTTCCTTTACTCATAAAGATATCGTAAGAAAGTTACAGCTTTACCGCTGACACTTTCTTCCTGAAAGAGGACCTATCGTACCCCTTTCTACATGTTCATGCCATTCATTTGGGTCTTAATGAAACATCCAGGACGTTCTTCTGGATTATATAATACAGCTCTGTTGACTGTTGCTTTAATTCATTTTATTGATGAATTAATAAAATAAAAATAAAGTTTATCCACTCAGCTGTTCTGTCCTCTGAGGCCAGGAGCCGGCATAGCGAAGTGTGTTGGTCTGTGCACTTCCACTTAATGCTGATGCGGCTGTGACAATAAACAAATGCGATTCTCAAGCCGTGGGTGGAGATATGTAGATGAGGGGGCGGGGTCATTCCATCGAGTTCTTTGTGATTTTATATGCAATACAGATTCTGAACAGAGTGATTACTGGCATGTTTTCTGAAATATCCAGAGGCGCAAATAACACTCTCAGTCACTAAGTCCGTATGAAATATCGCGTCCATCTTTTCTACAGAAACGACAACGTGCACGTGGTACACTCCCACGAGTTTCTTGTATTGATTGTAAAATCACGCACAAGCATAACAGCAGCGCGGGCCGATTGGCACATAGTGTGTAACGCATGAAGCCATTCACACAGCAGTAAACAAGAGTGTATTTTTAGGTAGAAGATGACTAACCCGAGGTAAAGCCGGAGCTCTGCGGATTAGCGAGCTCGTTTTAGCGCTGCACTTTAAACAAAAGATGTCCAGATTGACGGGGTGGGATTAGGGGCCCGTAATCCAGGCTTGTTCCTGGAGTCCACACACACCACGGATTAGGCCATGGGTTTCAGGCATTGCAGAGTTATCTCTCTAACACACACACACACACACACACACACTGGTCGTTTTGTGAGTGACGTCTAAGAATTATTCAGAGCTGTGGTTTAGGCCACGGAATCAGAAAAAGCACAAAGGATAGTGTTTCTGTGATGTGTGTGTGTGTGTGTGTGTGTGTTATGTGCATGGTCGAGTTCATCTCAACCGCCTGAAGTGAAGATCTGTGCCGTGCTTTTTCAAAACTCAGGTGTAAGGCATGTCTCTGTTCTTTCCGCTTTCCTTTTCCCCTTCACTCGATAAACAGAGCTCCAGCTGTAGAACCTGTCTGTAATACGAGAGCTGCCCAGCACTGAGATTCACAGATAACACCAACAGCTTTTAAAGGGAAAAGTTCAAATCCATTTTGCACCATTTCTCTTTCATCTGAACGTAGCACGCCGTCTGACGCCCGCTTCCTTTCACAAGCAGCTTCACGTACATCCACGTCCAGGGTCTCGCGTTCACGGGAGCGATTTCACTGCAGGAGGCGCATCGGGAAATGAAAGAGCGTAAAGATGTTTGAAATGCTTGACTTTGTGTCAACAGAACAAGCTGATGTGTTTCATTTACTGGCTGGATTAGCATTGCATGTGTGATGTTACTAACGCGTAATAGAAGTTTATAACACAGTATACCAGTATACCAGTATTGAAGTATACCAGTATTGAAGTATACCAGTATACCAGTATTGAAGTATACCAGTATACCAGTATTGAAGTTTACCAGTATTGAAGTATACCAGTACACCAGTATTGAAGTATACCAGTATTGAAGTATACCAGTACACCAGTACTGAATTCTGATGTTACTTAAGGCAGTGTTATATCTCTTTATGTATACACTGGCGGATGCAGCCGATGATGTGCACAGGTGGACCAGTTTTTCTGGTACATTTTTTGCTGAGAGGCATAACGCGCTGTCTGCCGTCTTCCTCATACACGAGCTCACAGATGCCCCTGATTGGCTGTGGGAGTAAAGGGTGCATGCCCCTCCCACTCTGGATTCGAACTCAGTGATGGAGCGATGTTATAAGTAGTCGTGATGCCATCTCAGCTTCAGGTTCGATCCTGAGCTCGAGTGTGTGTGTGTGTGTGTGTGTGCAGACTGTGTTGGTTCCTCTCCGAGGTGAAAGCGTGCACCTGTAGCTCCCAGTATTCCCAGAACAAACTCCAGATCCAATTTCACCGATGATGAATGAACGTCTGTGATTTCAGTTCTGTGTGTCTTCCTCTAAAACCAGTTTAACACACAGCGCGGTACAGCGCACCGGCACGAGGAGCGACGCTCGTCTGTGAGCTCCGCATGTAGGTCTTATCCATAATTAAAGATGTGACAGGAGGGGAACGCTGGAGTAAGGAGTGCTGGTACTGTCACATGCCTGTGTGCAGTCTGGCGTGCATGAGGATGGAAACATGCCGCGCTGCTGCGGGTTAGCACCGAGCAGGCTAATTTAAGCACAGGAGCTACAGCGACTTTCTGAAAACATCAGGAGCTCATCTCATGCGACTCGAGGGAGCAGAGCGTCTATCTGCCTATCCATCCATTTATTCATCCATCCATCCATCCATCAGTCCCTCAGTCCCTCTCAGGATCTCACGTGTCACAGTGTTGTCACGCTGTGCTCCAGCTCAATACCGCCTCGCAGCAGCAACACGCTGCTTCTCAACACGCTGCACCAACACCTCCATCTCCATCCAGGCTTACAGCAGGAGCTCCTGCAAGTTTAGCACCCCAAAGGGATATTCGATACGAACTTTCTCTGACCCCAGGCTTAAACGTGTCTTCCAGATTTATACACCTGTATCATGAAGCCTGGTGTTTCTCCAGTAACGGCCGATACTGTTATCCGTGCAGCAGGAACAGGAACACATCCGAACCTTAATGCCTTTAATAGAGAGAAAATCACCGTGCAGAGATTCCTGCTCTCCTCTTCCTTTCAGGATAATAACACCGACCTTTAGTTTCACCGCGCTCTTAATATTAGCAAACACGCCGTTCCGATTTGCGTATTTTTCTCATTGGGTACTTTGTAAACCCGCCGTGGGTTTGGGAAATAATTAATAATTTTGTATTCAGCACCATTCTAAGGTCACGCTTTCACTTTTCCTGACTGTTCTTGAGTTTGCCCAGTATGTGAGACACCGGCGTTCACTTGCTGCTCGAGCCACAAGGCAGCGCGTAAAGAAGGCGTGTGTGGGGAAGATTGGTTAGGTTGGCACTTCTGCACCAAAACTGACAGGTGATATCTAAGATTCTCTAAACGACCCATAGTTCAGTTCGTCCCCGTTAGTCCGTGTGTTTCACTTCCCGACTCCATTCCCAGTCGAATCACTTTCTGAAGAGTCGGGCTTTGGACGATTTCATCCTCGACGAATGAAAAAGCCACAACTAGACAAACGGAAAGAGGCGAAGCAAACGGCGGAGCTGTGCACAGTGTGCTGCACCGCGCCACGTATAGAACTGCCCACAATTCGGAAGGAGCTCTTCTGAACGTCTGAACGCCAACCTGCCATTCTTGAGAATCCGTCCTGATTCTCAAGGACCTAGTGTGTAAACCCAGCGTACTCGGAATCTCCAGGTAGGAAATTACGCCGTTTCCGGGAGCTTCCTGCGTTCTGTGTTAAGATTTGTGCTGCACTCTAGAGGACGTGTGCTGTCCGGGGGCAGGGTCGTGACCTCCTGCGGCACGCCGGCACCTCGGATCACATCCCAACGCAGGATCGCTTCAACACTAAAACACTTTGCTTCCTTACGATACTTTCACACGACGCAGACAAAACCAACACTCATCGATCACAGTCGCTTACGAGTCCGCGCTAAGCCCCGGAGGACGCCGCCGCCGTTCCAGCCACAGTTCGTTTTTAAAAAGAGGGGATTTTTCTCCATGGTAACTGGCAGGGAGATGGAGGCATGGATTGCCTTGATGACGGACGAAAGGTTGAGTCTTGTGTGTGTGTGTGTGTGTGTGTGTGTGAGGCACAACAGCTGCGTAGGCAGCGGGGTTGACCTTCACACGGTGAAATCTCAAGGCCTGTTCAGTTGCACGGAGCTCTGGTGCTCCTCGCGCTGGACTGACGAAGGCCTGACTCCAACACCTCCATCGCGTCTTTAGCGTGCGTGTGATTTAGACAGACTTTGATGTTTGCTGATATGGGAAAACTATTCACAACAGAGCACTGCGATCAAGCAGGCAGCGTAAACTCGGAAGGATTTCTCGGAAAACGGACACCGAGGGCTCCTTCTGTACATGTTACATAAACGTCTCCTTACGGAAAATGTTACCGTATCAGTGATATTTCTAGCATGTAGCCGGACAAGTCCCTTCGAGTGAGCTGTTACTATAGAAACGATAAGCTGCTGTTATAGGAAATAAATCAGCCAATCAGAATCCAGCCGGAGGATGATGAGGAGGATGATGATGAAAAATGCTGAGGTTTTCCTATAATTAAAAAGAGTATGATGGAAGACTGTACGTGTGTGTGTGTGTGTGTGTGTGTGTGTTGTTTAAGCCCAGTTTTCCCTCAGCCGGCAAACCTTAAGTGAGTCCTTCATTATCTAGTTTATTTGTTTGCTGTGATGTGTTTCACATTTGGGTTTGTGCGTGAAACGCCTTCCAGATGTTGCACAGAGGCAGGCGGCTGGCCACGCCGGTGTTTGTCCTTTTGTTTAACGTTTAAAAAAAAAAAAAGGAAGTACAAATGGCTCTCACATGTGGAGCCACCACCGTGGATCGTCTTTCTCGCGCGTTCTCTCCTCCCCTGCTTGCATCTGGTGCTCATTTTCACAGAACTTCAAAGGTGTAAGGGGGGGGTGGATAGAGTGAAGACACGGAAATGAGCGGAATATTAATCCAGCCGCGTCGTCCCAGCTCGGGGTGCTGCCTCGGCTCCCACATGCGTGCAGAAAAATCGCCGGCGTGGCACCGCGTTCATCCTTCATTCAGCTGAGGACAGAGAGTGGTGTGTGTGTGTGTGTGAGGGTGAGGGTGTTTGAGAGAACAAGAGGAGAAGAAAGAGGGGGAGAGACGAACGCGTGTGTGTGTGGTGTGTGTGGTGTGTGTGTCCCCTCTCTCCCGTTAGCGTGTGAGTGATGAGCCGCAGAGCGGGCGGCTGAGGCCGGAGCTGCTCTCAGATGGGGCTAATTATCTGGTGGCCATTTTAGAGGAAGTGTTTACAGAGATGAGAAATGGCTGGATCCTCTTTTAAGGCCCCCTTTTCTCCTTCTCCCTCGCTCCTCCGGCCACCAAGTCCTAATGACTAAACGATGAAAGAAGAAAATTATAGGTCTAAGAATCAACAAGGACAAAAAAAACCCACCCAAAACAACACTGTGTGTTTATTTCACAACCATGAAGCACAAATCTTCTGCTTTTCAGCTTTGCCACTGAGGTGACAAGAGACGAGGCCTGAAGGCCTCCAGACACACGCGAGGCAGAGAAAGAGAAAACGTAGGAGCAGCAGGCTTCGTGCAGCCAAATAATCTGACGAGAAGATGAATCACTGCTGTTTGGGGCTCAGTTTCCTGCGCCGAGACGCCTGAATTGTCAGGACTTGCCTGTTTTCCTCTAAAGGCTTCGGTAAGATGGCTGCCTCGAGCCTCCCTGGAGAGTCTCCCGACTTCAGCGTGTGTACGTGCTTCCTGCGTTGCCCTCTGGCCAACAGCATCATCGCTTCGTATTAACTCCCTTCCCTCAGGCCACAGAAATGCAAACTGTACCTTCAGGTCACTTTTTCCAGAGCCGGAAACTGAGAAGAGTGAACCGCTGCACCTTGGCATGTGTGTGTGTGTGTGTGTGTGTGTGTGAGAGCAGAAGAAAGCGAGAGACGCTGTAATCAACTCGTGTGTACGTTCACAATGTATAGGATGATCGGCATCGCTGATGCGCCTGCCATTATCTCCACATCAGAGCTGTCATCATGGCCGCCGCCACCGCCGTCCTCTGAGCAGCATCAGCTCCGACAGCACCCCCCGTGTCTTTAGTGTCTGTTTCAGGCTGGAATGCAGCGATCCATGATATCGCACACATAACACGTAAGTGCGTTGTGTGTTACACCCCTCCCCCAACATAATAATCTTCAGTTTGACCACAAACCCAGACACGTCCTGAAACTGAAATACTTCCTCCAGCCTCGGGACTTTCTTCATATTTAACCACTTTCATTTCTCTTGCATTTTTATAAAAGCTGTTTTCCACTAAAAAAAAAAAGCGTCATCCACTAAACCGCAATTAGCCGCAGGTAACGAGGAAACGAGTAGCCGGTGTTAGACATCTTGTTAGACAAAGATGATGAAAATGAGTACCAACGGAGCTCAAGGCAACGAAAAAATTGGTCCTCAATAGCAGGTCCAGCACATTAAGACTCCCGTGGAGGGGAATGGGGGCCATGTTTTTATTTTCCGCCCCTAGGCTTTGCGAACGAACGCGTTTTCATCATCCCGAGCCGAATCCTTCGTCGTCTAGACGCAGCGCAGAGCCGTAGACCAGGGGTTATTAAAGGTCATTAAAGGTATTATAATAAACAGTGCTTTTCATTAGGTGTGGTATCTCGTTCGGGGCAGTATTTAATTAACAGGGTTCCTCATGCCGTGTCTGATTTTGTTCATACGCTCTACAATAAAAACAACACATCTCGAACCAGAGACATCAGACGATCTGATCTGGCTTTAAACCTGGGCTCACACACGTTTCCTCCAAGGCCGATGAAGATGCTCGTGTTACGTCACCCAAAGTAAAAAAAAAAAACACCCCAAAACTTAAAAAGCACTAACTGCCCTCTTCCTCGTCTCTGAGCTTCTGGAAATCTCCAGTAGGTCAGCGTCGCTTTTATTCGTCTCTCTCACTGTTCACAGGTCCAAGCCGTGGTCTCTTCATCGGGGCGACACAGTGGCTCGGTGGGTAGCACCAACGCCTCACAGCAAGAAGGTCCCGGGTTCGATCCCCAGATGGGGCAGTCTGGGTCCTTTCTATGTGGAGTCTGCATGTCCTCGCCGTGTCCGCGTGGGTTTACTCCGGGTACTCCGGTTTCCTCCCACAGTCCAAAGAC
>JAOTRJ010000012.1:7032250-7044562 GCA_028564905.1 Leptodoras praelongus
TACACACAGGTGGACTCTTTTTAGTCATTAGCAGTCATCAGGCAACTTCTAAATGCAATTGGTTGCACTCAGAGAAAAGGGGGATGAATACTTTTGCACACCGCACTTTTCAGTTTTTATTTGTAAAAAAAATATTTCGAATCATGTATAATTTTCTTTCCACTTCACAATTGTACACCACTTTGTGTTGGTCTTTCACATTCAATTCCATTGAAATATATTTATGTTTGTGGTTGTAATGTGACAAAATATGGAAAAGTTCCAAGGGGTATGAATACTTTTGCAAGACACTGTATATATATCCATCTTTTTAAACTGTACATATGTAAAAAAATGCTACATGATTAATTTCTTTACGATGTAAGGACAAAAAATACTGTATCCCCACTGTAAAGTAAAAAAAAAAAACCCTAACCCTGGTGGTAACGATGGTTCATACATCACTGCTGCCCCACTTACAGAGTGGGCCAGTGGCTCAGCGCGCATGCACAAGCTCTAGCATAGAGTATGGCCTCATTTCTGTTACATTTAGGACTCAGCAAAGGAACAGAGCACTGTGTGGAAAAGGGTGAGGGATGTGAGGGGGATGGGGGGGAAGGTGTGCATTTGCTTGTGTTGTAAGAGATTGTGGAGCGCTACTCACCCAGCTTGGCTCCTTTCTTCAGCAGAGTGACGACGACCGAAGTGTTACGACTGCCGATGGCGCGGTCGAGGGGCCGCATGCCGCTGTAGTCCATGTGCTCGATCACAGCGCCGTGCTCCACCAGGTAGTGCACCTGCAGCAGCGGGATACGGGTTCACACTCAGTATGTCTCTCCACACTGCTTTAACATGTGGGCTAAAACTGATTTTACTATTTAAACTCAATAAAAGTCTTGCTGCTATAAATGTAAAAAAGTTTTTTCTTCATTTTCAGCAAACGTCCGCACTTCATTATATAGATAATAAACCTGTATTGAACCTCAAACACACACTCTGGTCATGTGATATGAGGTTGAACCAATCGTGTCGCAGTGTGTGAAGTACACTTTAAAATTCTTTACGCACTATGTCAGCATCTCCATAAAAAGCAGCGAGGTCGAGAGGAGTGCGTCCGTGTTTATCCGCGTGATCGATCTGCGCTCCTCTCTCCACCAGCAGCTCCACTACGCTTTTCTGACCCTTCAGACACGCCCAGCTCAGCGGCGTCAGGCCTTCCTTATCCACCGCAGTCAGGCATGCTCCTGCATCACACACCCGTTAAAAATCAGACATGCCAGTGTGGGACCATCTCTGTTGATCTGAAGTCAGTGGACTCACCCTGCGAGAGAAGGAAGTCCACAGTGGTCATGTGACCCTCGCTGGCTGCAACCATCAGCAGAGAGCGGCTATGTTTGTCAGAAGCGTCTACCTCCGCGCCGTGCTGCAACAAAAGTTCTACCACCTTACGAAAGAAAACAGGAAACACACAACCGTGACTCAGTGTTTCATAAATAAGCTGTTTATTCTAGTAATGCTTTGTGTGTGTAATCTAGTGTAGTGTACTTGTATACTTTATTAAGAAAATTTAATATAATTTTATCTTGTATCTAATATATGGAGGCTTGTATCTCCACTTGTGGATGAAACTAGTTGCACTCCTGCATTAGTCTTGACCTTAAAGACTGCTAAGTCGGAACTCCATCATGAGAATGGACAGTTTTTAAGGACCCCACCTGTGTGTGTCCGTGTTTCACAGCAGTGTAAATGGGAGTCACGCCTCTGCGGTTCGGCTGTGTTATTGTGGCCCCCTGTTCCAGCAGTAACACACACTCGTCCAGCTTTCCCCGGCCAGCAGCAGCACTCAGAGCTGTGTAAAAAATATATATATAATAATAGAAGCTGACTCTTTCAGAGTGATAATTCAGGATAATCACATAATGGCGCACACACACACACCTGTCTCGCCCCATAGTGCGTCATGGCCATCGATTTGCACGCTGAGCTCCTTCTTATTCAGTGCCAGCAGGTTCTTCAGCACCTGAAGATGGACATTACACAACTGAGTAATTATGTCCATGTCCATTATGCCCAAGGTTCTACCATAAGTCCAGCATCGTTGGAACGATGTATATTTTTATGGACCATGATGTAACAGAATTAGTGTTTGGATTGAGAAAAATGGTGGACATATTGAACAATGTCTGTAAAAAAACGTTTTCGACCTATTGGACAACCAGTACACTTCCTATAACAGAAAGAAACCAAAACGAGTTTAGATTAAAACTGCACAGCAAAGCACAAAGCATACCCAAATCTAATTCTCTTCGTAAATATAGAGTACATGGCAAACCCTAACCCTAACCCAAAACCATGGCAAACCACTGTCAGGTCTTCATGGAGCTCGATTTGGTCATAGGAGCATTACCAGGCTGGAACGGGTTTGGGCCTCTTGAAGTTCCAGTGAAGGGAAATGATAATGCTACAGCATACAGCGTATGCTCTAGACAATCCTGTGCTTCCAACCAATTCTGTGGTCAGGTGTCCACAAACTTCTGTGCATATACTGGATATACTCTCCTTGCATTATATTGTTATAACCAAATCCCATACCAATACATTATGTAATATTAAACTCCATCTATTACATTGTTATATTCAAAGTATCCTCCAAATACTTTGTCATAACCAAAATCCTTTCCCCAATACGTTACATCATCACGCAGGCTCTTCTAATACATCATAACTAAAACCGTTCCAGATACGTTACATAACAACATGTGAGGGATGAGAAACTCTAACAAGGAGGGATACCAACACTGCTGATGTGGATTGGACACGTGTGTTACCTGCACATGTCCCATGCTGGAGGCAGCGATGAAGGCTTGCTGGACTACTCTGCTCTTCAGGTTTTGCTCAGACTGTGAAGGGTCTGAGATCCAGTCCTGTTCCAGCAGATACTGCAGAATTTCAGCATGACCCTTCAGAGCAGCGTGAACCACCGCGCACTGCCCGCTCTTATCCACATGATCCACCTGGTGTGCAAGTTTAGTCAGAATTAAAATTAAATAATCTAATCTACGTTATTTATCTGGCATCTGTGTTTATTTCCTAATATGGTAGAAATGGGGTAAAGAAAACTGTCAGTGATGTGTATGCATAAAACTAGTACACAATATTTTCTCAACACCTGGACAAGGAGCAACATTAAAAAAAAAACACTAGACTAAAGAAAAATCTAGAGCAACAGTAGTGCACTGTAATACACTGCTTATTATAATGCTTAAAGGAATACTACACTTTATTTTTGGGTTGCTGTACAGGCTTAAACTAGGACACCCATTTCATCCTGACATATTTCATTAATAACGGCAAATGAGAGTTGAATTTTGAGTAGCTGAGACATCCTGACTGACCTTTGCCCCCTTTCGGCAGAGAAGGTTAACCACGCCCAGGTGTCCGGCAGCTGCGGCGTAACACAGCGGTGTCATGCCGTTCTCGGATACCCCATCCACTGGAGCCCCAAACTCTAGCAGGAGAGCCACCATCTCCAGATGACCCAAGTGAGACTGAACGCACAGCACAGGGGCGCTGTTGAGCACCTCGGTGCGGTAACACACACTCGCTCCACCCAGGATAAGTAGCCGAGACACCTGAGGAAACAGGGAGTGACAGGTGGATTTGGCCAAGGACTTGGCTTGTATAGACTTGTTATATCAAATGGCTTTTAAACAATCGATGAAACCCCCATAAAACTCAGTCCTTCTTGGCCTCAATCCCTGTAAAACTTAGTCTTGGCTTGACTCCCAACCTCCAAAAAACTTGGACTTGACTGGACCTTGGACCCAATAAAAACTTGGTCTTGACTTGACCTCAACCCCCATAAAAAATGGGTCTTGACTTGGCCTTGGACCCAATAAAAACTTGGACTTTATTTGACCTCAAACCCCATAAAAACTTGGTCATGACTTGACCTCAACCCCCATAAAAACTTGGACTTGACTTGACCTCAACCAACATAAAAACTTGGTCTTGACCTCAAGCCCCATAAAAACTGGGTCTTGACTTGACCTCAACGCCCATAAAAACTGGGTCTTGACTTGACCTCAACGCCCATAAAAACTGGGTCTTGATTTGACCTCAACGCCCATAAAAACTGGGTCTTGATTTGACCTCAACCCCCATAAAAACTGGGTCTTGATTTGACCTCAACCCCCATAAAAAGTGGGTATTTACTTGACTTCAACCCCCATAAAAACTGGGTCTTGATTTGACCTCAACCCCCATAAAAACTTGGTCTTGACTTGGCCTCGGACCCCCATAAAAACTGGGTCTTTACTTGGCCTCAACCCCCATAAAAACTGGGTCTTTACTTGGCCTCAAGCCCCATAAAAACTGGGTCTTAACTTGACCTCAACCCCCATAAAAACTGGGTCTTAACTTGACCTCAACCCCCATAAAAACTGGGTCTTAACTTGACCTCAACCCCCCAAAAAAACTGGGTCTTAACTTGACCTAAACCCGTATAAAAACTAGGTCTTAACTTGGCCTGCACCACTATAAAATTAGCAAAACAAAACCACTCCCTGAAACGTATCACCTTAACTGAAGTATGTTGTGAAAGCCTTATAGCAGCATTAATAATAAAAAGCCTTCAACCAACACAAACACATCATAAGGTCCACTTTAAGCATACCAGTGCCGTTTTCTGTATTAATTTAGTGCTAGGCCGTGTGTCATGGCCAAATGAAAGCAGGCAGCCTTTTCTGATGGCTCAGCTCACCCGGTAATGTAAGCTTGATTAGGATGCAGAATGAGGCGGGATCCGTTGAAAGCAGTGGAAGCGGAATCTCATTTATTTATCTAAACTCACCGCAGGAATTAATGAGCAGCTCTTCAGCTGTCAAGGACGCCGACGTGCGCTCGTACACGTAAGTACGAACAAGGTGACACATCGTTAAAAGGAGGGAGAGAGAAGTCTAAGTGTAGGCAATTAACATAGAATGAATTAATAAATCTAATTGCATAAACTTGTAAAAGGCTTCCCCTATGAGTGACATTCAGAACGTAAAGGCTCTGCATGTGTCACTCTGTGATTGCTCGCTTTAGTGTGTGAAAGGAGGGTGTGAAGGCCAAGGATGTGTATTACTGCAAAGCTGGGTGTGTTATCTCACCTTGACGTTGGGTGTGTAGAGGTTTCTGAGGGAGGAAAGAGCAGCAGACAGGCTGTCTGTACTGTTACTGATCCACAGGGCCTGGAGAACACTAGAGGACATGCCCGTCCTCTTACTATGTCCCTGCAGGGAAGAGAGCACCTCACAATTACTAACACTCTCTATGGTGAAAGATTAGTAATGACCTCACTGTTCTATTATATTATAATTATTTTTAAATGTAGCTCCATTGTTAGTATTAGCCTACATAACTTGACACTATTTATATATTTAAGATGCATTGTTTTTACACTATATACGTTTCCTAAACTGGTTGATGTATGCAGAGGTCCCTAAATAAATACATACTGTATATTGTCCTCACAAATGCGTTACTTTACAAAATGCATGAGTGTGACCTCGACCTTGAATATGTGTGCTTTGAGGATGTGGTGACCCAGCTCCATGGTCTGCTGCCTGTTCAGCTTCCCTTCTTGCCGAGATAGCATGAAGGCCATCAGGGCGTGTCCGCTCCTGCGCGACAAATTAGCACAATGAGCCAAATCAAATAATATCCCACCACAATCATCACCACCACCCCCTCCTACTTTATCAATGACAGTGGAACATTAATTACTACTATCGCTTCATTCCGCATCTCTCCATCTTCATCTCTCAGCTTCTCACTGAAACATTAAGAAGACACCTGAAAATAGAAAAGTGCTTTATTGACGTTAGGTACTGATACGCAGCACCAAGTACATTACTGGCACGCCGCTAACTGTGAATTAGATGAAAGGTCATGCACTGCACATACACTTGTCTCATCCGATACGAATTCTAGTCAAGAGTATTAATTTAGTGAGACGTGTAATATGAGACACCAGTCTTTAAGGAGAAGAGCTTGTCCTCTCTTTCTCTCTCTCTCTCCGCCTTGAGAGTACTTGACTGACAATGTTTTCAAAACACGCCCCCATCAATTACTCCGCGTCACACCAGCTCTGCTTGATTAAGTGCTGATTAAAGCAGTCTAGACGTCTCCAAAGCAGACGGATGTCACGCACGGTTTCTCGTTCGCTCATTTCTGGACATGACATCTCTTTTCTCTAAAAAGGTCACGCATCGTGTCAGGGGCTTTCGTAAAGTGTCCTCCACGTTCGACCCGTGTTAAGTAGGCCATGCCGAGCTCGCTCCGCCTCCCCTTCACGACTGCAGCTCCATTAGGTGCACTCATGCACAGCCCAGCCTTTTCTGACAAACGAGAGCGGTGAGTAATGCGTGTGAGGGTGTGCATACTCGCTGAAGAGCTGGAAAAATGAATGGCAGGATTTCAGTAAAGTAATTTTCACACCTACGCTGGCATACACAGTGGGTACAACATGAGCAGGCTGAAGTGCTTCACGCTGTGGAGAGGAACACTGACCTTACGTTACCTTACATTTATTGCAGCAGGACCATCCTGTCGACAACTCACTGGTACTGATCTGCTACAGATACCGACGTCGGGTCACACCGCGAAACCCAGACAGCTACTTTTATTTTTACTTCTTAAACGTCAAAGTTACTGATACATCAATACAAGTAAATACATGTAGGAACCATGAACACGGTTTCACTGAAGAAGTGCAAAAATCATCTTTATCAGCAAAATATCAGAAGGCTCTCATATTTAATGGTTTCTGTTAGAGCTAGACAACATGGCGATATGGATGTTGAGATGAATTATGTCACTATGCACTTTTTCAGAGATGAGTACTGTGATAACTGTTCATGCATTTTTAATACAACTACTACAAACTATGGAAGCAGATCTGATTTCTTTCCTGTCTGAATCTTTAAAAGTGTAGAAAGCTACAATACATTAATATAAAAAAAAAATAGTATTTAAGCCTCATGATGCATCATCTGATGCATGTCTTGAATCATCATTGTACCATATTTTTGTCACATTGTACCCTCTTCTTTTCGGTTGTTTATGAGCTGGTATATAAATGATGAAATAAATTAAATAAATGCACAAATAAATTGTTTAATATATAAATAAATTAATAAATATTTTTTTTTTGTCATGAAAAGGGATGGATGAAAATAAATGTCTTGAGGTTATTTCTACATTTCCATATGACAACATATATTTTGTCTATTTATGTATTTCTACATTTATTTATTTATTTATTTATGCTCCTTATGCTAATTAGGTGGGCGGGCCTAAACTCACTCTAAAGTAGGATTGGTCAGCTTTTTGAACCAGACAGGATCAACCGGTTCCTAACAACTATACATGACTCAAGCTCACTACACAAATCACCACCAGTGACCTTAAATCATGAGTAATGCAGGACTACAGAAAATGAACGAATGACAACATCTAAGTTACTGATGATTAACTAAAGCAACGCTGGAAACGCTCCAGTGTAGCAAGAAGCAGCCGCTGTGGGCCGAGGGAGGAGTAACGGAGCCGAAACCTTCCTATCACTTTAACCAATCCTGCTTTAGAGTGAGTTTAGGACCGCCCACCTAATTAGCATATGGACACAGAAATAAATAAATGTAGAAAAAAATAAATAAACCATACTGGTATACTGAGGTATGAACGCCACACAACCCCTGACCCCTTTGTTGGCATTTTGACGTCTACTGTTTTGTAATGTAACAATGGAAAACATCTGGAAATACTGTTTGAGATAATAATGGAGTTTGAGATTAATTGAGACAAACTGCAGTTTACAGTTTACTTTTACTCTTTAGAGGAAAGTCAGGTGACATCGTTGCTAACCTCGGATCACACAGGAAGTCAGTGCTCTCTCCGTCCGCCCTCCAGACCAGCCACTCCCGGAAGGACGGGTGACAGAACATGCGTGTCCTGTCACGTCTGCCAATCAGAAAGCAGGAGAGTGCCTCCATGCGTTGCTGGAAGTTGCTCCACTCGAGTACGCCCTTCAGGCTGCCGGCGTTTAGTGCGCGGAACAGCTGCTCATCGGTTAGAGGGTGCAGCGAGGCGAGCGCGACATTCAGCACGGGCAGTGCACGTTCGAAAGCCACCGCCGTCGGGAACCTGATGTTGCACTGGAGCAGGTAGAGTTCGGTCAGTGACATGGGCAGCGCCTTGTAGCTGGAGCTCTTCATCACCAGGTGGCCCTTCTCCAGCAGGTCCAAGACCAGCTTCAGGTAGAGGTATGAGCCCTGACTGCGGGCCACCAGGTGGGAGCTCAGCTTAGAGCCAGCCGCCGGCTCCGACTTGCCGTTGGCGGTGACGTTGCTGAGGATGGAAGCGTTGTGCTCCAAGCGGTGCTGGACGTACGCGTGCAAATCGGCAGAGATGGACTTGTCATGAATGTCGTCAAGAGAAATGATGGAGAAAGGCAGCAGGCTGGTAACGTCCTGCAGTCAAACAAACAAACAAAACAGGAAATCAGTTTGGCACACGGTTACATACACGGTTTTCTCCATGAATTCATGATGGGATATTTAAATCACATTCTTAAAGCGAGACACAAACTTCCAAACTCCCTGTTAGTATCACAGCCTGACAAGTTTTGTTACTTGTGTTAATAAAATGTCTGACTTCTTTATTTTGTTTAAAGGTTTGCAAACCTTTGCTTGCTGCAGAATTACATTCAGTTTGGGATTCTAACCCCATGCAGCTTGTTATAAGAGTTTGCAGAGGCAGAAATATGTTTAGAAACCTGTTTAAAACTCAGCTATAATCAGATGGTAACAAAAAATTACTTCAGACGTACAATCCTAATGACATTCTTATCAAAACTGCCACTTCAGGTAGCAGCAACAGCTGTGAAGAAGAAAATTTATTTATAGATGCATGGAAAATATATAGAAAAGGACATGAAGTACCCCAGTTTACAAGCACCTGCTGCTGTGTCTTTCCCTCCATCCGTCATCCCTCTCTCTCCCTCTCTGGACATCTGCACTGTTGTGCCTGAGCCACTGACCCCTCTTACATAAACGGGGTTCCAGCAGGCCACAGTCCAGCCTGTTAACATCATCTCTGATCAGAACAAGCTCTCTGCTCACTGCTGAACAGCCACTGGCCTCAAACCACCAGACAGCAGCAGCTTAAAAAAAAACACCTAAAGCTAAAGTATCTGAAGTATCATACAAAAACCTGATGTCATTCGTTCATTAGATAAAATAGAAACTAATCGTTTTTAATAGTTGATGTAGTATAAGAGGAGTAAAATCCGAGGTGGTAACATGAAAATCCAGGTCACATCACACCAAAACATCCTTAATTATTTTCCTATAACCTCTGCTTTTTATTCCATATTATATATATATGCAGCATGATAGCATTTCTAAGAAACTCACACTATTTAGACAGACCAATGATGACCTCCACATCAGCGCTGACTCATGGCTTATACAGATTTTGTCAAAGTCTCTAGATGTGTGTTGCCTTTCGTATTAGCACCCCTGAAGGGGGGGGAGGCTCACAAAGCACCTTCTGGGTAATAACTAGAAAACTGTTTGACCATAAATTAGAAGTTTTATGGCAAGTTGTCCTCTAGGAGGCGCAATACATTACCATAGCTCATTATGAGTCATTACTGGAGTAGCACCACCTAGTGAATAATATTTAAAAAAATAAATCACTACTCAATATCTTAGGATGTAAAGACTCAAACTTCACAAAATTTCCAAATTTTGTAGAATTCCGTCCAACGGGGGCGCTGCACTGCAGCTGATACCTTTCAATATCTCAAGACCAGCCTAAACTCTTTTGCAATTTTGAAATTTGGAGCTTATTTCACTTCTTTCTTACTCTCCTCACACTCTACATGGTGCTCATATTAAACACCGCTCGCTATGCTGCGTGTCTAGTTTCATAAAGTTGTGATGGCATCAATTTTTTTTTAATGGGTTTTCAATAAAGACTATTTTTTTCCCCACCAGACGATAATGAAAAGTGTATACTTTTGGATAGCTAAAGCCAGTCCTAAAAGTGGGATAGAATGAATGAAAGAAAAGAAAATGAAAACATAAAAAGGACAGGAATAAATGAACGCATGTGTCCATCAAAAAACTACAGAGAGTTAAACCATTCAATTCAACAAAGAGAAATCTTTTACAGTGAAAATGTTTCTCTCTTTTCACACCAACGCAAATACAAGCCTGAGTATAAAACACCCGGGATGAACAGAAATCAGTTTTATTATAGTCATTCCTCAAGGGCTGTTATGCACAGAGAAAACAATGTCAGGTCAAAGGTCAACTCACCACCAGGTTAACCCTGACGGTCACGACCAGTTTCAGCCAGACGGGGAACTTGGAGATGATCTTGGTGATGAAGGAGGCGATGGTGTCTCCGTAGTCCGGCTTGTGGAACTCCGCCTCGTTCAGACCGTCCACCAGGATGATATAGTCGTCCTCTGAGATCTTCCTCTCTGCTCGGGTCATGTGGGGAGGAAGAGGAGAGCGCAGCAAACGTTAACAGTGTTTATGTGGAACTTCTGGTGTGTGTGTGTGTGTGTGTGAGAGCTACCTTACACTTACACTACACTTATGTGTATTACACTATAACCGATATGGACATTAAGATACATTATGATGCAAGCCGAATAAATTCAGTATTTAAGAACCCAGTATTCAGATCTTCTCATTATATTACAGAAGGTGCATTAAGGGGCTACGGTGAGGTTGAGGTTGAGGTTGAGGTCTCTCACCCTTGCGGAGGAGGACGAGAGGTTCGAGCACGCCCCGACGGAAGGCTCCGACCGGATCCTGCACACAGGAGCGCAGGCTCAGCAGACTCTGTAACTGGTTCTCCCTCATCAGCATTTCTCTGTAGGCGCCGAGCCGGGGAGCGCGACACAGCAGCGCAGACACGCTGTGCACAAACTCCGGCACCAGGCACGTGTACGTGTTATCAGCCTGGCAGTAATGATACGCTACGACCTGTCGGGAGAACACAAATAGATAGACAGGGGTGAACCACACCTGAGGTATTTTTTTTTAAACCCCGTCCTGTATGAGCTCTTAATCCCCCGTAACTCAGAAACACACAACCAGCCTGCAGAAGAGCGCAGGCCGGCAGATGGCTGATTAAAAAGGCGTGACTGGGACGTTCAGCTGAGATGGAGCCCAGATGCAGACAGCAATGTTCCACGCAGAAACACACACACACACACACACACACACACACACACACACACAGCTCAACAGGAGCAAGGTGTCAGAACTGCATGGGAGGTGCTGCTTTTCAGTCACAATTATATTTTAGATATCAGATGCACCGGATTTTTCTTTTTTTTTCCCGTGAAGCAAATGGCAGAAACGTTTGAGATGCATGCGGTGTCATCACTAGCGCACAAGCTCAGTTCTCATGGGCTCGCTCTGATCTCTGCACACAGCACAGCCATCAATGCTAATTCTACGCCTCGAAACATACTTATACTTATGCATTTTACATATCCACGACTGAGCCGCGCATGCATTGTATTATTCACCTCGAATTAAAGTTCATCTCTTGGTTGCAGTATTTATTTATAGTATTTTCATATATATTTTCTTCCAGTTATGCATCAATATAAATAACAGAGAGTATGGGAAAATGCACTGTGAAGGCGTGTAGCTAAATGTCTCTATCGGTACTTTGACTGTAAACAAAATACATGATTAGAGAGCCATTTTCCACTGCAAACATCTTCCACTTCAGTTAGTTAGAAACGTGTGATGTACTTTCCGACTATATTAATGAATTTTACTAGCCAACCAAAGTAGGTAATATTCAGTTTTAGGGAACCGATAGGAAGAAAATCGGAGAACATTCTTTTTTAATCTCTCAGATTATTACCAGATATGCAGCGTACGTTAGGGAGGTCAAGGCTGACACAGAAGTGCGCTTCATCCCATTCTCTCATGCTACAGATTTATTATACAGGGTGTTACACTACTTTCAAAGCAGTATAATTCATGTTAAAATTACAACAAAATGAGCTATCAAGCTAGTAACCATTTTATAAATGCTCTACGAGTCGTCCACCTGCTGTACAGACAACACCTCTCAGAGTGTCGTCTTCCACAAAGTTTCATTCACGGGCGATGAATTTGTGAGTGTGCAGAGATACAGTGATTTCAATCTGGGTCCATCTTTTTGAGACAGCCTGTACAGTCATGGCCAAAAGTTTTGAGAATGACACAAACATCAATGTCCACAAAGTCTACTGCTTCAGTTTTTATAATG
>JAOTRJ010000012.1:7048715-7066386 GCA_028564905.1 Leptodoras praelongus
CATAAAAACCAGAGGGCAGCAGATCATGTGAAAATATAATATTTGTGTCATTCTCAAAACTTCTGGCCATGACTGTAGTATACTACAATATACTGTATATAAATAAAGCAGGTATAGAGTACTACAGCAACATATAGCAGATAAAATATAGGTATAATAATATGTATATATAATAGTAAAGTAGATACAATAGCTATAGTGCAGCACAGCACAGTAATGTATAGTAATGTATAGTAGCAGATAAAATAGCTATATAGTATAGTATAGTATATCATAGTAGATGAAATAGATGTAGTTTATTGCATTATGTGTAGATAAAATAGCTATGGTGTAGAGTAGTGTAGTGTGAATGAACAGACTAAATCTAAATCACTGAAATGTTTCTATAGCTACTTCTATAGCTTTTCCATTGACTTTCTGTGCAAATCGTTGTTTCCATTAAATTGAATTTACATGATGACATCACTTCCTCCAAAAAAACTGCAGATACATAAGTTTTGATTTACCAAAAAAAGGTTGGGTTTGACATCTCTAATTTCACGTTTGTCTCAAAAACTGTGTAGCTTTCTGAACTTTCCCATAAGAGACTCAGGCAGCTGATAGATATTGGCCAGGGCAGAATAATTGTTATGTACCAGCTAATTAGTGCAATTATTAATATCCCGAGGAGACGGAGGAGAAATTAAAGTGTTTTCCGTTTTATTTAGCTACAAGAAAGTGACTGTTTAATGCGTGCTGTGGGAAAATGTTGGGTCCTAGCTACTGATATTGCCTTCTCGTGCTTTTCTTTGAGAGATAAAGGAGCCTCTGGTGTATTAAACCTTGCTGGCTAGGCGCTTGACGGCCTCCTCTCGGTGCCGGTGTGTGTCGGGGGTCGGAGGGCAGCTGCTGCTGCGGTGGGGGCTCTGAGACGGCGGGTTCAGCTGGCTGCCGTGGCTAGAGTGGTCACTTCCTCTACCTCCACCTGCAACACACACACTCTCATATTACACTGAGCATTTTAACACTAGTAATCACTGTGGAGAGCGCGCAGGAGTCTGCTTACTCTTAGGTGAAGCTCCGGGGCTGTTGGATGCGATCTGTCTCATCCGGCCGCCGTGACAACTCAGAGCCACGAGTCTGGAGATGACCGCCGTCTTTCCGAAGCCCACGCTGCCCACCACTACGGCGCCGCGCCCCGGCGCCACCTCGCCTTCACCCATCAGGACCTCCTCCAGACGCTGGAAAAGCCACTCACGGCCTACGAACGTGGTGGTGTCCGTGCTGCTAACGTTGGGAACCTCGAACAGCAAGGGTTTCAGCATGATGTCGACCGGTTTATACGGTGTGAATCGAGCTGGGAAGGAGTTAAATACAGAAAGTGACATTTTACAGGTTTCATAAATATCTAAAGATTGGTCAACGTGCATTACCACATTCTTTTAGGAAATAGAACATCTTAGTAAGAAAATAAAAAAGGAAATTGTCTAATGATATTTATTTTGTGGATCTGCTATTTCAAATCATTTACAGTCGGATATATTCATGGTTTAGCCGGGTGGAGGTGTAAAGAAGCGAGGTACCTTTGTTTTCCTGGTTGCGACTGCTGGTGTGTGCGCCATGCCACGGTCCACGCAGGGAGGATCGCATGGGGGCATTTCGCTGCTCATCCAGATACGTCAACTCCTCCAGCTTAGTACTGCTGGTGGCTGGAGAGAGAGAGAGAGAGAGAGAACATTTTAAAGCGGTGTAATATGATACAATCTAGAATACCAGACATTTAAAGCTGGTGATTTCATACGATTTGAGCTGTTTTTGATTCGATATGATACTCTGGAGTACGATATGATCAGATTAATGTTGTATTGTTGGACTGTAACTGAAAGAAGAGAGCAAAAGTGGGAGGTCATGTCTCATTTACTCCTTTAGATTGAGCAGAAGCAGAGATGAAACAGAAAAGAATTGCAGAGATCCTGAAACATTCTCAGGGACACAGAACAGAAGGTGGCTTTTAGTTACTTGGCAAGCTGCTGATGAAACAATGGGAAGGGACAATAAACAGAAATCGCACATTTCCAAACAAGGTGAAATAATGCATCATTTTGCAGCACTGGGATGACACTTTAAAAATCACACATCTGTAGCTGTCAGCTAGTACCTGTCAGTGCTGTGTGCCGGGGATTGACAGGTACAAAGGCCACACCCATTAAGTGGGACTGTGAAACAAACAAACATGAGATGGACAGGACAGAGACCACGCCTCCGTCACTTAGATGGACAGGAAAGAGGCCACGCCTCCTTCACTTAGATGGACAGGAAAGAGGCCACGCCTCCTTCACTGAGATGGACAGGAAAGAGGCCACGCCTTCTTCACCAAGATAGACAGGACAGAAGTCACACCTCTTTCGCTAGGACTAATAGACCAAGAAGCCACACCCCCTTCATTACAAGCGACACAGACAACATTGAAGGCCACGCCTCCTTCAATAAGACTGACGTGCAGATTCCAAATCATAATACATGTAGTCTTACAACAGAGGACAACACGTATCCCAAAGCATATGAACACACGTCACTGAAGCATACGCCTCACGATCCCCAATCTATATTCATTCACTCCATTAGCAGCTCATTCATTTCGGTTTTCTAGCCCATTCTGCTCAGCCGCATCCCCTCTGAACTCGCTGTAATCTCATCGGCCTGAATCGCGTAATCTCTGCAGATGGAGCATCACGTTGCAATCACGAAGGGATGAGGAGTAGGTGGAGGGGAGGAGTGGAGTGGAGTGAAAGAGGGGAGTGTTGCTGTCAGATGGCTGTTCACAGTTCTCTCAGAGACATGGCTGACCTTCTTCTCTCCTGATGCTGCAGCCCTCATAGGCAAGTCTGTTCACTTTGCACTGGTTTGATTACTTCTCTCTACTGGAATTGGGAGAAACATACACGTTGACAACCAGACTGATGTATTGGGAAAAAAGATCTAACATAAACGCTATGCTTGTTGCTTCAAATAACACAGAAAAGGATGTTCAGGCTTGTTCTGTGTTCTACACTACTACACATGTTTCTTGGTATTTCATTTATGTTTATTTTTCCTCGAAAAGGTTCAATATATTGATATTCTGAATTCTGATTTGATGTGCGTGCATGAAGCAGAATCATTTAGAAGAAAATCACGATGCATTTGCTAATTTATTCCCCCGTCCCTCATGCACTCGGCCCTCTTCGCTTTCTGCCAGCGCACGGTTATAATGTTTTGCTAGCAGAAGGAAAAGTGCACACTTTCGTGCCTTCTGACAGCAGCAGCAGCAGAATCACTGAGGTGGTACGCTGATCTTTCTCCTCTGGGATGAACACATGCTCATGCAGAAGGAAGACGATCTTGGTCTCTTGCAACAAGCTCACACATTGGTTAGAGGGACAGCAAATCGGCAAAAAAGCCTCTCTTGTCCAATCAATCACGAGAACTAAATAACCCGTCCTCGAGAGTGGCCCTGAAACAAACACGATTTGCACGGCAACCGTACAGATTGGTATTTGGGTCAAAGTTGTTAAGACAGCACTAACACTTGGCCACTATATAAAAATAAGCAGTCAGAAGAAAGTTGTATTGAGTTGACACTTCATTCTAAGGGGACTGGTTGATGCAAACCATGCCAGGGTGGTGTGATATGGCCAGAAGATTTAAACATGACATTCACTAGACCACACATCAGAGCAAAAACTTCCCTGTCCATCAGGTTTCCAAGTCAAACAGTAATTTACTAAATCCGGAGCGAAACACAGGATATAAACATTTACTCAACTGCATTTTCCTGAATATCACATTAATTGTGAAAATGCTTTAGGAATTTGTGTAATAAATAAATTCATTCATATCTGGACCAGGAAGTGATCCGATCGCTCACTAACCTGCCACTGAGTTGGGCCTTGGCATGACCAGCGAGGTGCTGTGGTACGGGGCGAGGCCGTCTGAAGGAGGCGGGGCGGCCGTGGCAGTCCGGGGCTGGGCTTGGGTTTCACTGGGCACTGAGGAGTCTCCAACAGCGACGGGAGGTGCAGCTGGAGGAGCCTGATTGCTGCTGTCTTTGACGGTCCCCCCACCACCACCACCACTAGTGTCTTTTCCCCACTCCAGACTGGATCCACAACGTTCCTCGTTCTCACTGGAGCTGGTCACTGTGGCTAGAGGACGAGAATAGAAAAAGGACAAATAAAAAAAAAAAAATGCAGGACAAAGTCAGCTATAACAGACACATTAACTTTTATCATATTATTCACTCCTAAAGGTTTGATGACACTCATAAGGTGATAAAAATCCTAAAACTGAAGACATTATGGTACATTATGCAGTTATCTCATGTCCTGTTCTTAACTGCATCCAAATAAAAAGTACTATTCTGGGAATTAAAAAAAAAAAAAAAAAAAAAAAAAAAAAAAACAGTGCTCGTGTCCTACTTCAAAGCTGAGGCAGACCTGAAATAAAGACAAGACCGTCCCAGTTTCACCAGAACACAACTCAGGGACAGCTCTGGGACATTAC
Source organism: Leptodoras praelongus (assembly GCA_028564905.1). Taxonomy (NCBI): domain Eukaryota; kingdom Metazoa; phylum Chordata; class Actinopteri; order Siluriformes; family Doradidae; genus Leptodoras; species Leptodoras praelongus. Next base: position 7,053,237 of record JAOTRJ010000012.1, read on the forward strand.
TGTTACCAGCAACTGTACATGCGTGTATATACCACATACCACATGACCCAGACCTTTATGCTTTTTCATTATCAAAGCATTGATCATATTTAGGACTAATAAAAACGTAACTTGCAAGCTGGCTAAAATTACTCAGTTTACTGAGCAAGAACAAACTGTACTCAGACAAAGCTGATTAAATACACTTAATGGGATTTGCCCTGAACAGCCTCTCTACACAACATTTTCACAAAACAAACAGAATTTCCATAACAATCCATAATCACTGCTGTTGTATGTCCTTATACTGCTATGACCAAAACACAAAAACTCGGTCCGAAACATTGAACCCGTGTCACATGACCTCGGTCTGAAGGATCCCCAGGCGAGACGGTTCAGAAGAGCACCCTGAAGCAGATCCCACACAGATCTTATATGCGCCCTGACACTGAATCGAGACCGGAGGCGTTTCTGTTCTCCTGCTCTTTGGTTTAAATCCTTGGGCTACATCCTGCACTCAGTTCCATTTCCCTTGTGCACGCCTTTACATCCTTTCAGATACAGTCGAGTAACGAGGCTTGTGTAACCTCTGGAAGAATCTGTATTTTAATTTTAAAGAGGCATGTTAAGGCTGACACACACCGTATGTACCCATGTTAATACAAAAGCCAACTTCTGTCCAAAACGTTGTTCCTGTTACTCTGGCGGTTATAAAGCTCAGTACACAAGAGCATAACGGCATTTACAATATAGCGGGAAACACAGCAGCATCCTCGCTACAGACTCTGTTCCACCTGCTACACAATTACTGGCCAGCCATTTCTAACTGCTCTTCCACTGGAGTATCACATACACAGTATGTTTATATGAAGGAACCAGCTCTGTGACGGTTACTGGAGGGAAACTAGCCTCTGCTTTTTGCTGGATGTAGCGCCCCCTGGGTGCAACACCTGAAATATATTTTACAAATCTAGACGTGTAGGTGTACGTTTCCTCCCTTAGGCTGTACAAATGGTTCTTCATTACCACAGCTAAAGAAATATGATCATTTTTTTGTGGGATATTACAAGTAGAGGAAAAAAAAATATCTACAAACAGCCCCAGGTATAATCAAAGGTCATTTTTTTCTCGCCTGACATTACAAGGTATTTTCTCATGGGTTCTACAGGATACCAGTTCACCGACCCAGTTAAGTGAACTCAAATCACCCAGGATCCAAACTTTAGAGCCTGTCGTCAACGGCAAATAGTCTCCGGTACTGGACAGCTCCGGTGCACAAGAAACACCGAATAGAAACTCTACACGTCTGAGACCTGGCAGAAACCACAACGTTAATTTGTTTAGTCTAGGAGGATTATAAAATGTTCTGCCTAAGATGTTATATTGAATTCATCCCTGTTTGGAGCACATCCGTACAGTCTGTGCTCTTTCTCTTGTTGTTTTGTTTTTTTTAATCATAAAATAGAGCTCTGTTTTCTTTTGTGCACCTTATTATTCAGATGTTTTTAAATTGCCTCTTTATGATTTTTGTCCATGTAATAAAATGATACAGCTGCATTGCTATAAATTATATTGGCACGATGGTGTTTTATTCGACAGCACGCAGTGTAAAGGGCAGCGAGACAGGGATCCTGTTGGAGCTGTTGTTTTTGATGCTCAGCCTGTAATCTCAGCGTGGGATAGAGGTGCTCTTACCAAGCATGACTCAGCCATCAGACAGACTATACAACTGTGTGTGTGTGTGTGTGTGTGTGTGTGTGTGTGTGTGCGTGTATACACATATACATGTGTGCTACCAATGATGCCGCTGTCCTTGCTCTCCAGCGTGGAGCTGGGCGTGGTGATGGTGGTGGTGCTCATGGTGGTGCTGCAGGTCCCGGCGCAGCACACCGGCGGTCTCTCCACTGAACCCAAGCTGAGTGCCAGGCTGGAACATGGACTCTCGGCACTGGGAGACGTGGTGCTGTCGGTCAGAGTGGAGCACGGACTCGCACCCTGACTACTGACTGTACACTACAGAGAGAGAGAGACAAAAAAATGGAAAACAATTGAGCTCAAATGTGAGACAAGAGTTTTGCTTTGCCATTAGATAACGCCTTCTAATTGGATAACATTTAAATTCACATATCTTACTGTTTGCAGTCCTGCCCACTTATTTAACAAAGATCCTAGTACTGTTCTGAGAAACTATACATGCACATGTTCAGAAGTGCTACAAACACTCATCAGAAGCAGTTTCAACAGTGGCTGTAAAGAATTGGGCAATCAGGATGAACCTGTTGATGGAAAAGGCAACAAGACACTATTGTGATCGCTAGTTTGAGTCCGGGTGATGCAAAACTGGCCGTGCTCTCAGGGTGGGAGGGGCAGCATACGCTCTGTCCCATGCCAATTGGAACCACACTGGCCAATCACGGGCATCTTTGAGCTCATGTATACAGAAGTGGGCGGGAGCACTTTCCTTCAAGTGTGTTTCACCGCTCCCAGATGTCGCATGAGCAGCTGTTTGAAAAGAGGTGGTGTGATAGCCTTGTCCTCCCTGACTCGCAGCCATTGTATAACATGGAAGAAATCCTAGTGGGTGGGAATTGGAGATGACCAAATTAGGGGAGAAATTAAGGGGGAAAAAAAAGACAGCTTGTGCATAAATAATTCATTTCATTTACACAGCCAAACTGGCATGCAAATACGTTAGGAGGCAATTTTCCCATAACTCGAATACTTAAAATAGTCCTTCATTCCTCATGAATTAACCTCAGGCCTGCTCCAGACTTCGCTGAATATTGAGCGTAGGCTATGAAACCACATCGTACCAGATTCAGTGGATTCGTTGCCTTATTAAGAATCAGAACTCGTCCCGTTTTGGGTGAAAGCATGCAGCTTAGTTCTGCTGTAGCATAAACCAGACGGTGTATGTTCATAGCGATTGACGCTCTGAACTCTAGGCTATTTTTGTTTTGTTTTTTCGGAACAGTTAAAGCGATCCAGATCTTTCACAGAGAAACACCTAGAATCACAAGAAAGGCTACGTTTGCTTTGATACATAGATCTTCTTGGGACTAGGGCGACATATTAAACCTAGAAGCAGCAGCGTGACTTTAGAGGCGTGGTTCGTTCGTTGGGTTCTATGATACTTAAATTGGATGTAAATTCAAAATTAGTTTTCCTGCCCAGATTTTGTCACATAGTGAAGCAACCAGCACAGTTGGAAAGTTTGTGAGGTTTCATGCGATGAAAATATCATGAGCAATGTCTTCGGGAAAAAGGGATGTGAATTTGGACATAAAATGCTTCTGTCACGTTTCAAAGGGCTAAACTACACACACACACACACACACACACACACACACACACACACACACACACACACACACACACACACTGTATATTCATGTGCAAGTTAAAACATGGTGTATTATTGATGGTAAAAAAAACAAACAAGCTATTAAAAATGTGTGATAAAATGAAGAGCTTTGCTTCCTGTAGTTGATACAACAGTAGAACATACTACCAGGTTGAGTCACAAATTATCCGCACTCTGGTTCTAGAATTAATGTCAAAAATCAACTTTCAGAAAAGACAAATACGCCATTTTTCCACATAATCTCCCTGCTTTTCAACACATTTTGTCCATCTGCCAAAAAGCTTTCATACTCTCCCATTAAAAAAATCTTTTAACCAAACAGGTGATGGTCCGGTGGCGTCCCTATAGTCCTGATATTGCCCCATCAGACTATCCCCCTGTTTGGTTAAATGAGAGAGTATGAAAGCTTTTTGACAAAGTGTATTGAAATGCAGGGAGATTATGTGGAAAACGGCGTATTTGTCTTTTCTGAAAGTTGATTATAATTAATTGTAGAGCCAGAGTGCGGATAATTTGTGACTCACCCTTGTTATATAGTAGCAGTCCTGGGAACTTCTTTTGGCATCAGTAACGTTGTGGAGTCAGGTATTCTGGCACTTGCTTGTTTTGTCACGTGAACGCTTACCTTTGCTTGAGAAGGTCATTGCATTCACACACACTACAAATTACGTGCGACTAGATATGTTGCGGTATGGTACGTCTCTCAGAAAGTGGTCAGACCACGAACCGTGTTCACGCCTGCATTTAATCGTATCACCTGCGAGCGCCGGCCGACAGAGTTCCTGCCTCATAACACAGCGATGTTCATGGCTAGAAATGTGGGTGTGCTAAATAAGAATAAGAACGTTCCCCTTGTTCTCATCTGTAGAAGATCTAGCAGCCCTAGATCCAGTTCTGTCCTCTCTGTGCCTATCTCTATATAGGTCAGAGTGATGGGTTTTGTGTGTGTGTGTAATCAGTGTACTGGAGCTCTGGTCTCCTGAGAGCAGCCGCCTGCCAGCAGTCCACTGATGAAGGACTCTCATCTCTCCACCCACTTCAAACGTGCACTCATACTGTGTACACAAACACCGTCATACACACACATACACACATACATACATACACACACACAAACACATACACTCTCTCTCTCTCTCATCCCTCCCCAGCAGCTAAATGCCCTTCATCCAGTCAGATGGAGAGTGATGCACCTGCTCAGCAACGTTTCCTCCACCCGTTCCAGCATCTTTCATCTTCACCAGGACGATCTGAGCAACTCGCTCGCACTCCGAGATTCCTACACGCTTCACCGCGCACACAGATTGTTTTTTTGGGTTTTTTTTTTATAATGATAATCAGCACTCTATACATCACCACAGTGTATCCATCAACAGATGATTCAGGACACAATACTAGGGCCAAACACAAACAGCAAACACACACGACGCGGTAATTAATATGCAAATGTGTCTCATTTGAATAAAAAATTAAAAAACAGCCATGGATGATGCTATGCGGATTTATGAGCGTCGTATTAGGAATAACCAGAACCGGCTTTCATTTTTAGAAAAAGAAGTTGTGCCCAGACAGGGCAGAGTCTTGAGTCCATGTGTATAAATAATCAGAATGTGGATATTCAGGGAAAAGGTTTTGCAGAAGGAGAACCAAGCCAAGAATAACCACTACTTTTTTTGGGGGGGTTTTTCTTGGGCACATTGATCCATAAAATGCAATATAAGCTTCTTAGGACTGATTTAGATCCCTGATACACAACATGTGCGCACGCACGCACACACACACACGCGCACACACACGAACCACATAAGAGCTGGTCTGAGAGCTAGACCGATTACGAGACCGTAACTGATGACTAATGTTAAAAAAATATATTTATATTTTTGGAAGCCGTGCATAAAAAGCAAAAAGAAGGCATGCAGAGCTTCATAACCCAAACACACAGATAAACAAGTTCCAAATCATCCCGAATGCTGTACGCCTGCAGCCCGGTGCTGCTCAGTCGAAGCTGCATTGTGCCACAGGTGAGAAGCCGAATGTGCTTGTGTGTGTAGTTTGTAATTGTATGTGCGCACACACACACACACATACACACACACACACACGTGTACCTGGTTTCTCTCCTCCATGACGGTGTGCGATGAGGCGGGGATCGCGTCTCCCAGTAGGAAACCCAGCCGTGTCATCAGTTCCTGAGCAGCAGGGGAGGAGCCAGACTTAGCTGGCAAGAGAGGATCTGTCTCACACACACACACACACACACGAAAAAAGGTAAGAGTGATGATTGCACTCACGCTTACTACGTGTCAATCTAAGTTACAGGTATTAGAGGCAGCCCCCCATCCCCAAACACACACACACACACACACACACCTAAACATTACATGGTAATATTCCTGTTAGAATTCTCTGCAGCATCCCAACTCACCGAGATCCCCGCAGCAACTGGAGCTCCTCTCCTCTTCCTGTTTCTCTCACAATCACTCCCTCGATCACACAGCCTAGCCTTCCTCTCTCTCTCTCTCTCTCTCCTCACTTTCTGTTCTCCCTAAACCGGCACACCCTCCCTCCCTCCCTCTCTCTCTCCTGCTCGGACCACTCCGGTCTTCCAGCTGGATTAAAGATATAGAAGCTACAATAAAACCGAATATGTACCTCAAGCACGCCTCTGTGTGTGTGCGTGTGTGTGTGTTTTCTCCTCTCACGATGAGAGGACAGGCTTTGAATGTGAATGAACTGTATTCTGGTTCGCTGCAGTCTCTCTCTCTCTCTCTCTCTCTCACACACACACACAATAACCCCACACCGGTTGCATGTCTGCTGTGCAACAGCTGTATATGCTTCCATGATACAATAACACACACACACACACACACACACACACACACACACACACACAAATATATATATATATATATTTATGAAATGAAAACTGTGGAGTTTTACACGGCTATAAAAATGCAAATTTGATGAAAAATGGTTTACACCCCGGAGGACTGTGGGACACTGAGCACCAACACACATTCATATTTGCAGTCTCTCTCTCTCTCTCTCTCTCCATTTTTCCCTCTCTGTCTCTCTCCGAGTGTCTCTCTGTCTATGATTATCGCTCTCTCTCTCCTATTTCTTTCTGCCTGTCTCTTGGTCCATCTTCCTCTCCATCTCACAGTGCATCTCTCATGCTTAGCCTGTCCATCTTTGTCTCTCTGTCCACCTCTCTCATCTCTGTGCATCCAACTATCTTTTTGTTTCTGTCTTTTAATCTCTCTGTCTCTCTCTCCCCATTTCCCTGTCCATCTCTTTCTGTCTCTCTCCCCATTTCCCCCCTTTCTCTCTCTCTTGGTCTGTTTCTCTCTCCCTCAGCCCACATCTATCTCTCTGTCCTTTTATCTTGCTCTTCATCTCTGTCTCTCTCTCTGTCCATTTGTCTTGCTCTTCATCTCTCCCTCTCTTTAATTGTCCCACAGTGCATCTCTCACTCTCTCCCTCTGTCCACCTCTCTCACTTTGTCTGTCTGTTTCTCTTCATCTCTATCATCTCACCATCTTTGTTTCTCTCCGTTACCCCCCCCCTCTCTCTCTCTCTCCGCCTCTCTCTCATCACTGATGTCCCATCAGTCCTCCTTTACACACCTCCTCATGTCTTCATTTGTTGTTGGACAGAATGGTTGAGCTTCACACTCGCAGAAGAATCTGATCTCAGTCTCGGTGCAGCGGCGCTTTATTCGTTTAGAGATGATAATAATCCTAAAAACCGAAATCAGGACCTTTTGCTTGATGCTGAAATTCATGCGTCATCTAATACTGAACCTTTACTGTTTTGTTTTTTTCCATTTTTTTTTTTTTTACAAAACATATTAATCAATTTTAATGATGAGGCATGATGCATTCTCAGCCATTTACCCGCACCCGTATCATAACCCACCAGGGAACGTGAGGCAAGCACGTCCTTCCTCTACTACACTGAGCCACAGGGCAGCGTAACACACTTGGAGGAAAGCGCTATCCGCCACCTTCCGCATACATGAGCTCAGAGTCACCCAGGATTGGCTAGCGTCACTATGATTGACAGAAGAGAGTGAGTATGCTCCTCCCACCCAGGTAATACAGCCAGTTTTACTCTCTAGACTCCCGGCAATGGACGGCTGTTGCACCGAGCACGTGAACTCGTTCTTCGGGTAGAGATTGCTGAATCCCTGAGCCGTCCGTAAATGTATTTAGAGTGCGAGGGCAATATCCGAATGCCAGTTCTCTGCAGATGTCCACTTTCTCTCGTTTATCTATGCCTGCCAAAGAAGACAGACCTCCCAGAGAGCCCCCACCTCCTGCTCACACTGTGTGTGTGTGTGTGTGGATAGGAAATAGCTCAGTGTACACACACACACACACACAGAGTTTGATGTTTGCTTGGCCAAAACTCACATGCAGAAACCTTTCAGATTACAGACAGAAGTAAAATGTTCCACTATTTAATCACAGTGACTATAGAAAAGCTGACTGCATTGAAGGTCTCCATGCAAGCAAAAAGTCTTTATGAACACTTTATGAACATTTATTTTGTTCATCCGTCCATCCATGACTCCATCCATCATCCTCTTCTGTTCTTGTTCAATCTCGCTCTTCTCACACTGTGCCCCCCCCCCCCCCTTCTTAACACTGCAATCTATTTGCATGCTAAAAATCTGCTCTGTCACCTCTCCCCCTTTCCTCACCTCCATCCTCCATCCCTCGCTCCCTCTCTCGACATCGTGCCCTCACTCCTTCACAGACAGAATTAAAGGACATGAATTAAACTCCAAAAAAAATGGGTAAAGAGGTGACCATGAAGATGTTAGATTTACAAAATATACGTGTAAGGATAAAAGAATACGAATCCATGAGAGACAGAAGGAATGGAGGATAAAGTAAGAAAGTGGTAGGATAAAGCTGCGAGAGGGAAAAAAAAAAAAGAACGGCAGTCTGGAGGCATGCAGGGACATCTGTTATCACAGGATCCGAGTCCAGGAGAAGAACTAATGCTATCCACTTGCTAGCAGCACAACCGTTCTCTATTCACGTCTCAGACATGCAGACAAGCAGAAACTGGTTCCACTTGAGAACATCTCACGAGCACATGAGGTCTCTCATCTTTCTATGAGAAGACATGCTGATTATTAGGTTCATTTTGAGAATGGCTTCTTGTGGCCTTCTGTCTAAAACAGGACACACGGGGTGTTTGGGTTCATGCTGTTCTAACTGCCCAGGACCACAACAGCTCCTTGGGAATATCTCGGGACTCCTCCACGTTGCCAAGCTTCATCAATCTCCAGCCTGCAGGAGCCATTTAGTATGAGTCTGTTTACAAAGACACTCCAAAAGCCTGTCTAATACACCAGTGTGATGTCAACCAACTAGCTGGTTCTTCTCCAACCTATAACCACAAAGTCTGAAGCATGGGCTTGTGTAGACTCTCTTTGCATGTTGTAGCATTACAAATTCTCTATGAAGACCAAGGATGGCCTGGAGAACTCGAGTGTCCTGAACAGAGCCCTGAAATCTCTCAACCCCACTGAACACCTTTCAAACTGGAGCCTCCTCATCAACCCAGTTCCACTCCAAGGTCTATTGGAAAGCCTTCAGAGAAAAAGACTGGAGCTCATTATGAGAGCAAATCTGGAACGGGATGTTCAACAAGCACGTGTGTGGGTGTGATGCTCCCCGTCAGATGTCTGTATAATTCTGGCTGTATGATGTAGTTAAGCATGAAAGTTTACTCCAAAAACTGGTCCAGTCATTGGTGAGGAACTTTGCCTGATAATAAAACAAGCAGGTGATGTTTAGCATGCATCCTTAAAGCAGCGTAAATCAACAGATGCCTCAGAAACAGGTCAGAAATAATAGAGACAGCACCAAGCTGCTGTTCTTCTCCTCGCTTGGAGAAACATAATAAAGATGACAGACATTTAAAAGCCTAAAGAAATCTATTATCTAGGAAGAGAAAGACTTCCTAAGGACCCAGACTCAGTCTCTGCATATTTACATGCATTTTAACGACCGCTCCAGTCACTAAACTCCTCTCAGATCATTAATCCGGTTTCCATTTTCTTTGGCCGTTTTAAACGAACCCGCTCGGCCAGCGCCTCCAGGACCGGCGCTACGATTTTACAGTAACAGTAACTTTTCCTCTGAATATGACAAGTAAATTACAGGCTTGTCAATCCCAGGGTTATTTTTTGCATCTAATGGTAGAAACATGCACAGAGAGGCAGGAGGAACAATCGCTCAAACACTCGAGAGCGGTTTAAGCATTAATGAGGAATTTCAGCAGGCTTTAACGGCTGCGTGATGAAGGAACGCTGCTGCAGAAATGATTATCACTCATTAGAACTGAATCATCAGGACTAGCAGAGAGAGAAGAGAGAGTGGAAAAATGCCGGTCATTGCCCCGAGCAAAATGACACCGAACGTTGCTATAGCAACAGATTAGTACGTGTTATAGGAGTGAATATTTGGATTTTGGGATTTTAAGCTTTATTTATTTATTTTATTTATTTAGCAGGAATTTTCTAGCAAGCCATTTTGTCATCAGGTTGCGTGGAGGACCCGTCCGACAACTCCCTATAGAACCGGTCTGTTCTTACAAGGCATATTAATGATCTCATCAGGAACATGATAGAAAATCAATGTGTGTGAACAATAAATGTAGGACATCACAATACTGCACACCATGTGCACTGATCTGTAACAACTATACAAGACACTCTCTAGACTCCAGGAACATCTTTTCATGCCAGAGAAACTTTTTACCCTTTTGCCGATGGTGGTAGAAAGATGCCTGAACACCAGGGACATTATCAGCAATGTTCAAAGCAAAAGCAAAATCTATAGGTCACGTCTCATGTAGCTGGCTGGCATTATTGATGGTTGGGACTGAATGCCGATGGGAGTGTGACAGTCTGTTTTTGGACATGTTTTCCTGTTTTCTGCATGGGAGCATCATCAGAAGTGCACAACCTTACTGCCTAAAGGGGGCAGTCTTCATCAGGACAGGATAAAGACTGCCTACATAAAGCCACCCCTAGCAGGGATTCATGATCCTGCCCATTTTCCATAGTCTGTATTAATCCATATGATTTGTCGTATTACTGAGATTAACCATGTTCTCTGACAGTTATAGCCTGGTTATCCAGGGCTCCCAGGAATTATAGCATGATTCTTATTGAGGCTGATGAGCTAATTATTAACATTAAGAATACTAACCTGGACCCAATACCGATCCCAACTTTAGTTGGGAAGTTCTGTAAAGTAACAGAGGTGTGATGGAGGTGACTGTAAGAGGAGGAGAGGTGAGGATGGCTGCACAAACTCTCCAGGGACATTTACATTTCTGGCATTTGGCAGACACCCTTATCCAGAGTGACTTACATTTATCTTATTTATACAACTGAGAAGTTGAGGGTTAAGGGCCTTGCTCAGGGGCCCAACAGTGGCAGCTTGGCTGTAGTGGGATTTGAACTCATGACCATCCGATCAGTAATCCAATATCTTAATCACTGAGCCACCACATCCCCACTGACCTAGTGCATTAACCAGTCAGAGCAGCCGAAAATTCCACCAGGTGTCCGTTTCTGGCATTTATGATTACACGGGATGTATGTTCACGACATGTGTAAGATATGCTGGTCGACATCATACGCTTTCAAGACACAAACCACAACTCTAAAATTCCACATCAAAAAACCTTACAAATAGTAAAACAAAACACTCCATTGAAATAAAAAAAAAAAAAAAAGGTTTACCAAAGAAGCTGAATCATCCTGCATGTCAAAGCCATTCATAACTGAACAAATCAGCAGCTATTTATAGGAAAAGAACATGAGAACAGAACAGTGAGGTCTGGCATTTAGGAGAAATCTTTCTCTGATCTAAATGTAATTTCACTGGAACTGCTAGAGAAAAATGCGTATACGATGGCACACAGCAGTCCGGCCGCACTGTCTCAACATGACCACAATAATGCGACTGGACGTTTTGCTCTGTTATATAAATGCACGATGGTGCTGGCACTAATCTCAGAGCTACTGTTCTAGCATATCAGTTAATCAATCTCCTGACCAATCAGAATGCAAACACACTGTGGCATCGATCGTTTTTACACAATATTGATTAGTCTTTTTGTTAAGATCAGAATTAGATTAGTGTGTCCCTAATGAGATGCTCTTTGACATCATGCAGCATTTTCCCTCCACGCAGGAAACCCAGGAAAGTGAAGATCAGCTGAGGGTCTGTAATCCCCCAGGAATAAATATCTAGTGCACTTTGTGCTCGAGAGCATTTAGAAGTCTGGTAAACGTCTCCGCACTTTGACCTGCGGAGGTCGTTATGGTGGACCTGTGGATTCACACGTACATGCTGAAGGCTGCACTGGAGACACTTGTATGCTTGCTGTGAAAGTTGAGGAGAGTTTAACTTTTCAAGCGGCAGTGCAGGCGCCAGCCAATCAAATCACGTTTATGCAAACATTCCAACCAATCAAATCTCATTATGTCAACTCGGAGCTCTTAACTGCAAAAAATAAACCAGGATGGCGGACCTACTCAGTAGACAGTTTGCGTTGCCAATCTTCCAGCCCCGCCTATTTCACAGAGCAACACAAACTGCAAACGTCTAGCAGGACCCCTCTAGCATGAGATCTCTAGCAGGACCCCTCTAGCAGGACCCCTCTAGCAGGACCCCGTGGCTTTAAAGTGTTTCATGCTTAAAAAAAAACAAAGCAGGAAGCAGTGATTGAAGCGGTTTCATCAACGGTAGTGACTCTGCAGCTGAAACCCTCTCAGTTACTCAAATGAATATGACAAGAAAAAAGAGGGAAGTAGAGCGCTCCACTTTCATCCGAGGGACCCAAATCAGGTTGCCGCTGAATATTGAGAAATGACAGACGTGCAGTTTACGTTGGCTTTATGAAGGATGGTGTGTAATTTTATGAAAGGGCAGAGAGCAGGCTGGAGCGCCTGAAATAGAAAGTCCGAACAGCGAGTCCAAAAACAACTTCACGGTTAGAGATAGGAGACGTTTAAAGAGAAGAACACACTCTGAACGTGATTCTGTATGTGTGTGTATGTTTCAGGAACTCTGATTCTGGGTCACTGGTTACAGGTGCGCGCGCACACGCACGGACACGCGCACACACACACATACGTTGCCCATTTTCCACTCAGAGCACATATAAAGTCTATACACAAATGGCAGAATAATGAATGAGAAGAAACAGAGAGTAAGTGAGAGAAACAGAGAAACAGACAAAGAGGCAGACAGACAGACAGAGAGAGAGAGACCGACAGACAGAGAGAGAGAGACAGACAGACAGACAGACAGACAGACAGAGACAGACAGACAGAGAGACAGAGAGAGAGAGACAGACACAGAGAGAGAGACAGACAGACAGACACAGAGAGAGACAGACACAGAGAGAGAGAGAGAGACAGAGAGAGAGAGAGAGAGAGACAGACAGAGAGAGAGAGACAGACAGACAGACAGACAGACAGACAGACAGACAGAGACAGACAGACAGAGAGACAGAGAGACAGAGAGAGAGAGACAGACACAGAGAGAGAGACAGACAGACAGACACAGAGAGAGACAGACACAGAGAGAGAGAGAGAGACAGAGAGAGAGAGAGAGAGAGACAGACAGAGAGAGAGAGACAGACAGACAGACAGACAGACAGACAGACAGACAGAGACAGACAGACAGAGAGACAGAGAGACAGAGAGAGAGAGACAGACACAGAGAGAGAGACAGACAGACAGACACAGAGAGAGACAGACACAGA
>JAOTRJ010000012.1:7945350-7955938 GCA_028564905.1 Leptodoras praelongus
TAATAATACTTTCTATATATAAAAAAGAACAGTAAGGAAATTTTAAAATATATTTCTTTTTTTTTTATTGCACATTGAGATATATTGCACACATTTAATATTGCACATGGGGTTGAAATTGAATGTTTTGTTTGCCGTTATTTTTTATTGTTTAGTGCCATGATGGCACTTGGGAAAAAGCTGTCCCTGAGCCTAAAAAAAGCTGTCCCTGAGCCTATTTAGGTTTAACAGGTTTGACGGAGGTTAGCAACCAAGAAGAAAGAAAACTATTGGGCATTGTTTAAGCTAGATAATAGATTTGATTTTATAGATTTGTTACTCATTCTAGGCATAAACTAGCACTGTGCTATTGAGTTCACAAATCGAGAAGATGATAAGAAGTTTAATTATTTATATTATCCAGATTGACAAGGTTGCACAGGGGTAAGAAGGGCCTGGGTGGAGAAGCTGCAGCTCACATGTGTCTGTGCAAGTATCCTGGACAGGAAAGAGAAACTGAGATGGAGAATCCATGGAGCGAACAGAGCAGTTCCCAGACCAGACCCAGTGAGAGAGAGGGATCAAGCAGTTATTCCTTCTACTAGTTATACAGGGATGAATTAGGTGACAGACAGTGGGCCCAGTAGACAGTTCTGCTCCACAGAACAGGGCATTTCAGTATGGCTGGTTTGAAACCAGTTGGCTAGAATACTCTAGCAGTCAAAATGCAGCTTTCTGCTTTCCATCTAGAGTGTTTGACATGTCTCTTCAAAGCTTAGGCCCCTGGTCATAAGGGAAAGGGTGAAAGTGAAAGTGTCTAGTGTACCTAAATTGTGTGTGGGGATGGAATGCAGGTTTGCAGGGTGAGTTATTCATCCACTGAACATTGTCACACACCCAGACCAGTATCACCAAAGCAGCAGAGCACAAACACCACATAACACAGCAGTGACTTCAGGAACAGGTCAGTGAACCACTTTTCTACACATATTATATAACATATTATTCTTGTATTATATTCAGCCTTTACTAGCAGCTCATCCACACAGGATGTAAGTCATTGTGTAAACTTTTACACCAGTCTTGGGTCATCATAGTTAAGAACATTCAGAATATGTAGCTGTACTGTAATTCAAAATAAAAACATTGTTCAGAGTTTATAATATTTCAAATACAGTTGGACTGGCCTTAGGAGTTTAAATGCCCTTGTCACTCGTGTTCACATCATTTCAAACACATGGAATGTAAATGTCGTACAAAAGATGCTCACATTAAATGAGTTTGATAATGATATAATTATAATATAAATAATGATAAACAAAAAAAAAATATATATATATATATACTATCTTCCCGAATAAATGTTTATAGTTAAACAGTTTACTGATGGTTGACCAAAAATTAGATTCATGGTAGAGTATAATTTACAAAAATGTACATTTTGTTTGCAGGTAATTCTGGAAATAAAGGTAAAATTGGGGGATTTTTTGAACTAACTTTTTTTATAACAACTACCTAACAGGTCAAAAACATGCAACTGAATAGAACCTATAACATGTAGGTATATTTTAATATATAATTAGACAATTTATATTGGGCTTTGGTATGTATGACTGAATTGACTATGCAATAATATTTTTCTGTTTTTTTTATATCGTAATGAGTTGTATTTTCATTTCATTTATATTGGTTCAAATTTAATAAGAAGTCGCAAGTCACCACGACCCACCATGTACATTTTACCTGTAATATCTATTAGATAGTTAGCAAACTTGTTTTAGAAACTCTGAATACCAAAATGATCTTTCTTTGTGCTTTTGTTAATGTGAGATTAAGCCTCTATTCACAGGATCTGGTTAAACTTGTTAGCTCTTTAATGTCAGTGTGTGTCTTGGCATTAATGTAAATATTTTTACAGATCATGCTATGACGTCAATGCGTCTTTATGTGGCTCAGCCTGATTGGTCAGTACTTTAGTACTGCTGCTTAACTCAAAATACTTGTTTTGCACTTTGTCCCAAAGTGTTTTATATCTCTAACAAATCTTATATCTCTAGCAAATTTTACTCAATTAAACATTGTGGAAAAGCAAAACAGATCAGTTCTTGTTGTTACTTTACATCATACATTATAGCATCTATAACATATAGCTGTATGGGCAGTTGTGGTCTTGTGGTTAGGGTGTCTGCTCTGTGATTGGAAGGTCCCTGGTGCAATTCCCACGGCTGAGGGGACTTGGATGAAGTACCTAGTACCTTGGATGAGCACCTAATACCTACTGGCTCCCTGGGAGCTGTGGCTAGGGCTGCCCACTGCCCGGGCATGTGTTTTCACACCATAGAGTGTCTTCACTAGTGTGTCTCACTGTACGGATGGGTTAAATGCACAGGTTCAATTTCGCTGTGTGCAAGCACAGTGACAAAATGTGTCTCTTTCACTATAAGCAGTCACTTCATTAAAAGCATAACCTTTTTTGTACCCTTTAGTGAAGTTCACCTGCCAGCTGTCTTTTCCTTTTGTTTTGGTCCACATTCTGATTGTTGAAGCCTAGACCTGAAAGTGGTGGGGGACATCTGTAACAGGAGACAGGAGGTTACTGTCCAGTAAGTGATATTTATTTGCTGGGAATCTTTCAACTGGCAGCCTTTGACCATCATGGCCAGGCTTTAACAGTGGGAAGGTGAATTTACTGTAGGCACATACTCTGCTTGAGACAGAGCCTCTACACTAAAATTGAGTGGCTGAAGTGGCAGATTAAAGATGAGTTACCACGCAAGTCATGATAATGTAAGAGTGGTCCACCACAATATGCAGCTTTCACCTGAGTAAAATCACATTGGCAGAGCTCTGGCCATTTAATGGGATCTAGCACACCTAGAAGCCTGGTATAATAGCCAGCCAGCTCCAGAGACTGCCTCCACTTTAAAGGCCATTTTATAAGGAATTGCATTCAGGATTATGATCCCTGCATTTGTAGAAGGCCCATCAAACCTTGGGCCCTACGCCAAACTGTTTAAGCTGTCTGAGATGAAAGAGGCATTGCTGCATATCTTTTAACCACATGGCCTATGGGCACATCCAAGTGAGGTCCTGTGTGATGTGAACACCAAGGACCTTGTGCTTCCTGACTTTCCTGACCTGATGGGGTGCAACCTCTCTCCAGTCCTCCTGTAGGTCATGATGTGTAGTTCTTTATCTGAGTGATGGTGAGAGACAGGTTGGCACTACTGTGTCAGGTTGTTGCCCTCTTGCCTGTAGGCCATCTCATTCTTGTCAGGAAACAGGCCTATCAGTGTCATGTCAATGGCAAGCTTAAACACCAGGTTGAGGGTCCTGTGTTGAGGGTCAGAGGGGCACAGGTATTGGAACCCATTTTCACCACCTCGTCAAAAAAGAATGAGAACTTGGTGCATAAGTTTTAATTTTGGGGGGAATTTCTGAGATCAACGTAGGGTCAAAATTATACATACAGCACACCTAATATTTGGTTAGATGTCCCTTAGCCAGTTGTACCTTGACCAGTTGCTTTTGGTCCCCATCAACAAGTTTCTGTCAGATTTCTGGTTGGATATTTGTCCACTCTTTTTAGCAGAATTGGTAGAGTTCAGTTAATGTTGTTGTTTTTCTGACAGATACCTGACTTTCAAGCACAATCCACATATAATCAATAGGGTAAAGCTCAGGATTTTGGGAAGGCCATTCCAAAAGCTTAATGTTAGCCTGCTTGATTTGGCTCATTGCCCTGTTGGAACACCCACTAGCTGATAGTTTGAGGTTATACAGAAGAATTCTGAGGTAGTCTTCCTTCTTCATTATTCCATACATTTTGTGCAAGGTACCAGTTTCACTAGTAGCAAAAACACAATGCTACCATGCTTAACATCATGTAATTAGGGTTGAATGCCTCACCTTTACTCCTCCAAACATACCTCTAGTCATTGTAGCCAAACAACTAAAACTGTCTCATCTGACCATAAAACATTCCTCCAGAAGGCTGTGTAGTCATCTGCAAATTGTAGTTGAGCTTGAAGGTGTTGATTTTGACTTCTTTCTTGTACAACAGCCTCTCAGTTCATGATGATTTAAAAATTGATTGGCTGTAGACAGTGAAACTGGTGTTCCAGCAGTTTCTGTTTCATTGTAAGCCTGTGCCTTGGTGGTTCTTTGGTTGTTCCTGACCATCCAAACCAATTTCCTCTCAGCTGAGAATGACAGTCTGGGTCTTCCAGACCTTGGCAAAGTGGTTCCCCCTCCCAATAATGTACAAAATATACTATATACTTACAAACAATTGTTTGAACTGCTGAGCTTGGAATCTGCAGTTGTTTAGAAATGGCTCTATGCAATCTAAAGATCTGCAAGGCATATTCAATAATTGTGTATTTCTATGTGCAAAGATCACAGATGTGTTAAAAAGAGAGAGTGAGCGCTCAGGAGACAAAGTTTATGTTGTTAAATAAAAATCCCCTTTTATGTTGAGTTCACTTACACCTGCTTCCCGACTCATCATTCCACCATAATTAGGACACTGGTGAAAAACCAGGGAATGAGGAGGTATGCAGATATGGAGTCCAAGCCACTGGCCTACTTCATTCAAATCCTTGTGACCATGCAGCAGACTCAAGTGAAAGCCCTCTTCACACTATCTGAAGACCAAGTACCCAGCCCTATGCAATGCATCGCCGGTACACCAGACCAGCAGCACTAGTGGTACAGCAAGCTCAGACAACCATTTGACTACACCCACCATCTGCGGGATGCATGCCAGAGGTGGCTGCTCACAGAGGACTGTAACAGTGAAGACTTAATCATTTGGGTGGACCTGCCAGAGAGGACAGTAGAATGGATCATCCTCATAATGGGTGCAGCTTGTTTCAGGATCTGCCTAAAGGCAGGAATGGAGGAGCAAACTGATTTGCCAAAAGAGAGGAGGAGGAGGGGTTAGTCGGCATTGCAGAAGGGAGAGTAGCAGTTTTTTGAGTAATTGATCTGTAATATTTGAAAAGACTTACCTCAGAGATGCTTGGTTGAAGTCCCCAACCATGATGAAAGGAGAGTCTGGGGGCAGGTTTTCTGCGTTTCTGTATGTATACTGTATATACAGCTGTTGCATAAATAGCCATGAACTCCCTAGGCAGACAGAATGGCCGACAAAAGGGCATGAGATATTCCAGGTCCAGGGAGCAGAAAGACTTAAGTCAATGAATGTTCCTAAGATTACACCAAGCACTGATGTTTATTAAACCAACAGCCTTGCCTTACCAAGAGAGTTCTTCTGCCCTGGTTCTCTGCCTCACCTCCAGGAACACCTCCATGATAGTGCTGTTGTAGTGCTTTTGAGTAAGCAGGGGATCCCAGTAGAAGATCTCTGAAGCATCATGTCTCTGTCATATCTAAATTAACTGGCAACATAATGTAAAAAAGGCAAAAAAAGCTGCCAGGGTGGTGAAGAGCTCAAAACAAAGCAGCCATACTCTGTGCCATAAAGCAAAAAGAATAATCAACAATCCAGTCTACCACAGTTGCAGTGTAATACCCCTGAAGGCTTGGCATGCTGAGGGATGCTGCCCTTGATTATAATTGAGAGGCAAGTGGCATGCACATTAATGTGATATCTCATAGCTGACTGAAGAACTTTCAGACTATCGCCAGATTTGGATGATATGTTCGCCTGTAGCTCTGACCCTAGTAACAAGCTATTATGCAAGTAGTTGAAAAAAATATAATTCCCTATGAATGAGCTGTTACTGTAAAAAGCCTAACACATTAATATAACAAAATAAAACAAAAAAGTTTCTAAATATCAATCATGGTGCTTGTTTTCCCAGGTATCTGAGTGTGTGAGGTCAAGTATCCTTGCTCTTCAGGATGGATAATGTTGGATGGAGTTGGGTTATTCCAATTATAAAAGGTTTGGTAGAATGTCTACATAAATATCTGCAACACTACAACACAAATCCTGTGGAGAACAAAAGTCAGGAAATGGACAATCACATACAATCTATATTGAGCCACAATCAGTCTATGGAGAACACCATTCAGGCAATGGATAAGCGCATACAGACTGTGTTGAGCCACATTCAGTCTATGGAGAACACCATTCAGGCAATGGACAATCACATACAATCTGTGTTGAGCCACAATCAGTCTATGGAGAACAAAATTCAGGCAATGGAAAATCGCATACAATCTGTGATGAGCCACAATCAGTCTATGGAGAACAAAATTCAGGCAATGGAAAATCGCATACAATCTGTGATGAGCCACAATCAGTCTATGGACAAAATTTAGGCTAAGGAGAACCACATACAAGGTCTGCAGTGTATTTTTCAGACAAAAAAAATGCATTTCAGATCTGAAGAGCATTCAGGCTAACAAGGAATACTCACAAAGTCTACCAACCTGGGTTAACCCATGGAGAGCAACATGCAAGGTACCCCAAGCTACATTCAGCTCATGGAGAACAACATGCAAGATCTGTCAAGCCACATTCAGGCAACAGAGAACCTGCAATGCAAACCCCCAAAAAGGATATAAATCGCAAAGAATACCGTCTTCATTCAGGGTAATATTGGCCTGCTGATTGGCATTAGTGGTGTTCACATTCACACTGCTGTACATAAATATAAGGAGGAGAATCTAACAACCATAAAGTACTGTCACCATGCTAAATACTACCTTTAACAAATTTAAAACAAGCCAAACTGTGGCAATATATACTGTAAAAATCATACCAGCACATCACTATACACCATAATCCTTCATTTTTGCATTACTGGTATGTTTTACCAGAAATAAATTCTGTCTGTTGTTGTTACAGTAAAATACTTCATGGAGTAGCGTTATGAAGTGGAATGACTGCTACCAACCCAAAATCACCACAACCCTTTAAATGTCACCAAATAACCTCTATAAAATATGTTAATTGTGAAGAAAATCTTTGGAGGGGATATTAATATGGGGGAGCTTGTAGAATTGACGGAGGACAACCAGCCAAAACAATTATCAGATGTGTCATTTAAAATATATATTCTGTAACCTGTAATCCTATGGGTGGAGGGAATTCAATTTGTCAACATATTTGATGATGTCAATGTATTTGGGGGATGAGTAGACTAAAACTTTGAAAATCAATCAATTATATTTAATTATAAAAGTAAATAATTAATTATAAACGTAGCCAAAAATTGATTAACACCTTCCGACCAGTCAGATTCAGGAAGTCAACAACACTGTGGTGGAAGTACTAATAAACTACTTGGAGCATTTTACATGTGTGTTTCTGGGGCTTTAAACTGTACCTCGTTCATTTTTATTAATACATATTATTATGAATATATTAGTACCTACATTTGTTGGTGGTGGAAGATGATTTTCTGTACAACTCTGTCATTCTGTAAAGAATTATTAAAATATGGAAATGTAATACCAATATTGGATCATGTTCATGGTGTGGGTTTGATGTGTGTGAAACTATGATCATTGTCAAAGACAATGTCACACTCACCTCAAATATTATAAAGATTTAAAGATTCAAATGAGAATCACAATTCTAAAGCCCTTTGAGAATCTGAATTCTTAAGAGGAAAATGAGGGCCACCAGACCCAACAAAAAAGAAGAGCTGACAGCAAGCATCAAGGAAATCTGGGCTCCCAGGCAATGCCACAGGCTGATTGCCTCAGTTGACATATCGTTTGGAAAGTACCATAAAAACCTGAGAAGTAGTTTGGGCTGATTTCTCACAGTATTCTAATTCCCATTTTTGTGGGTTTTATGAGCTGGAAGCCCAAATTATGTAAAAATGCGTCACCCACTATTTGACTATCAAACCTCCGTCTTCCCTAAACTCACCCGCCTGCTGACAGATACCTCTTTACCTGCGCCTGAGGCTGACCATGATGGTCTTTCAACAATTGACAAATGTTCTAGCGTTCGCCCTGACCTTTCCTCTGGTGTTCATGTGTTTGTTGATGGCTCACCTGACTCACACACACTCTGTGGTCGTGCCATACGCTCAGTTCCAGACACACTGTGGGACGTTTATTCTCTCCCATTGAAACCAGCTCAAGCTGCAGAACTCGCCACTCTCATCCATGCATGTCAGTCGTCTAAAGATATGCTTTTGGCATGGCTCATGATTTTGGAAGAACTTGCCATTCCTGAGGCTGATAGCTATTTTTTTTGTTTTGGGATTTTTCCCAGATTTTTCCCCCTAATTTAGTCGTCTCCAATTCCCACCTGTCAGTGCTTCCCCCCTTGTCACACAACAAACTGCCAGTCAGGGAGGGCGAAGGCATCGCGTACTTCCTCCGATACATGTGACGCAAGCCACCGCCTCTTTTCGAACTGCTGCTCATGCAACTTTCGGTGTAGCGGTGTAACGCACTCGGAGGACAGCGCTCCCACCCACCTCTTGTATGCATGATCTCACAGACGCCCATGATTGGACAGTGTCGCTCTGATGGACATGGGGGTAGCGCGTATGCTGCCCCTCCCACCCTGACCGCATGGCCAATCTTGCTCTCTGAGGTCCCGGATACGGGCAGCTATAGCATCACCCGGATTTGAACTAGCGATCTCCGGATGACAGGGCGAACGCGTTGTCGTTGCGCCACTCGGAAGCCAAAATTATTTTTAATACAACTTTAAACCTGAACCTTCCCCAGAACATTGCTCACTGTTAAATGTAAAGGCCATGACACTTGTGCTCTTGACATCATGACAGGAACTCTCTGTGTGATTCTGGCAGGCATGATATATTATTGTATTATATTCGTTTTATTTACTTGTTTATAGTTTTCCTCCCAACTAGAGGTTTAAACAGATTGACGACTCTGACGCTCTGACTTTCACCACAACCGCAACAGTGTTTATTTCTGAAACACAACTCACAAAACATCTGTGTGAAACACCAACAAAATCCCGACAGTCAGGAAGTCCTGGTGGTGGTGTTGGTAAACTAAAGGTTACTAAAGGTCAAGTTCAATTAAATATATCATTTCATCCAAACAGAAAACCTGCAGAACGTATGAACTTTAATTCTTTACGTTTACACACACGCCTGAGTGTCCCTTTACTCCAATTAAACGTGGAGTAATGGGATGCCTTGTACGTGACCGAACAGTTACTTTAACACGTGTTACAGTTATGTGTTTATGATGTGTGTGTGTGTGTGTGTGTGTGTGTGTGTGGTTTAGATGTGGCCCGTCTGCAGCAGTGTGTATTGTGTGGTGAAGCGCTCCACACTCTCTCCGGTCAGACTCTTCATGGCCCTCCAGTGGAGTTTCCCACAGTTCTCAACATTGCCATGGATACCCAGTTCCTCTTTGATGTAATCCATCCACAAATCTGCACCCAAAATAAAAAAATATCTTTTTTACAGATCTATAATATATAATAGATAATATCCTGTGTGTGTTTGTGTGTGTGTGTGTGTGTTGCTGTTAAGAGTAAAATAATCAATAACGGGGTGATGTGATGAAGCGGTGTTACTGTTGATTATTTTTCCATCACCACACGTCCCTGAGTGTTTTATTCCTCTTACAGTTCTGCGATTCAGCAGCGATTACCGCATTAGATGTATATACACCGCTCACCTTCGTCGGAGGAGCCGAACTCACGCAGCGCTCGCTCGTAGTAATCTCTCAGGTGGCTCATCTTCGGCTTCTCCTGAAACAAAAAGATTAAAAGATTTACGAAAACATTTCATTTAAATGTATTTAGTTATTTCAATTTGCACTCACTTGTTCTTTCTCGATCTGAACCATCGTGGTGAAGAAGGTTTTGGAGAAAGGACGGTGCTCGTTCAGGCTGGAAGGACAGACGGACGCCACGCCGGTCGGATTAAATCACGTCAGATCAGAAAAGCTTTACAGCAAGGTTCACTGAACTATTTCATTTTTATTCCTGCATTAAATTACGTTCCCAAAAGTCTCAGCCTCAGTGTGTGAGTGTGAGTGTGTGTGTGTGTGTGTGTGTGAGTGTGTGCGAGTGTGTGTGTGTACCTGGTGAAAAGTTTCCTGGCTTTTTTGTAGCCGCCGGTTCTGTAGCCCCACTGCAGGTAGATTTCCTTCAGCGCCATGGAAACGGCTGGGACCGGAGACAGCAGAGCTTTCTGCGGCACAGAAAACAGGAAGTGGATTTCAGCCGTCACTCATTCATTTCTTTATCGGTCCTGGTGTCTAATCATTAATGTCATAATAATCGGATAAACCTGGGGAAACAGTGTGATGGTAAATATGACGGTTTTATATTTCACAGGGGGTTTAACCTCCATGTCCACAGCGATGCGCTGAACAGGTCCTGGATCAGTGATAAATTACCTGGAACAGAGCTTCTGTCTCATCCGGCAGCTGCGACGCGACGCTCCACTCGGCCTGGAGCTTCCACAGAGGCAAACTGTCCTGAAGACGAGAAGGAGAGAGGGAGAGGGGGAGGCACAGAGAGAGAGTGAGAAGAAGAGGGGGGGTGAGAGTGAGGGAGGGAGAGAGGAAGAGGAGAAAAGAGAGAGAGAGAGGAAGAGAAGAAGAGAGAGAAAGAGAGAGGGGGGACGAGGGAGAGAGAGAGGAAGAGGAGAAGAGAGAGAGGGAGAGAAAGAGGGAGAGAGAG
>JAOTRJ010000012.1:7967421-7978541 GCA_028564905.1 Leptodoras praelongus
AAAAGTGTCTCATGCGTTAAAATGCGTACATTTTTTTAGTTCGTTATTTTCCCTGTAATTAATTAATCGAAATTAACACATTAAAGTCCCACCCCTAATAAATATATAATTTTTAAGCTTTTAGATAAATTTTTAGATCAGGATCTGGATCGGAATCAACAAAACGGGGGGAAATTAGTGGATCGGACGTCTGATTAAAAGCACATTGGATATCAGATTCTGTAACAAGCAACAAAGAATGGAGCTGGATTTGTAAAACGGATCTAAAGAGCCTTAATCTAATTTGTATTATATTCACAGTGAACGAGTTTAAGTGTAAAGTGCTTTAACATGTTAAAGGTTTCTTTATCGGTATAGATATTTTATTATTATTACGTGTTCGTTATTAGAGATTTAACCACAGAGCTGGTTTTACTCCTGATGCTGAGATTAATCTAACACCTTTTATATATTTATACTTAATTTTATTAATAAATAACGATGTGTGTGTGTGAACTCTGTGCTGTTACACAACACGATAATAACGCATTAATTACATGTTTATTACAGATTATTCCCGGTACAGGGACGTGCACAGTAAGGCTGCGGCGATGTTTTAAAAATGATGTACAAAAATTTTACATTAAGTCTAAATGTATTCAGTCAGTTTATAATTAAAACTTTAATATGTTTTTTAAGAGTAAAAAGATGAAAAAATATTTTTGAGAAAATATTTCTCCACAATATCGATATTATATCATCGTTCCGTCTCACATTATATCTCACAAATAATCTTAACATCATAAAGCAATATGTAAATATATGTACATTTTTATTTTCAGATACAGACACATTTTTACAGATTAATTTTTTACTTTAAGTGTTATTATATAGTAAACTATAAAATTATTCTTTGTAAAAACTCTAATGATGTCTCTAATTAAACAGTAATTATTCCGATATTAATTAAACCTTTATACACACGCACACACATATACACACATATAACACAATTGTAACACAGTCCTGTGTTTTTTTTATATTATATATTTCATATATGCATTATAATTTTGTATTTTTTCCCTTAACAGAGCCTACGCAAATATACAGATTTCTGCGCACGAGGAATTTAATCGCTGTACGTATATACATTTATTTATTTATTTATACATATTATACATATATGTTGTGCCGGTAATCAATGATGCATTTTATACATCGTCATACTGACGATATCACAGGAAATTGTATTTATGGCGATATTGATACTGTATCATCGTACCAACCCTGCTGATCCTCTGAGGATGTAATTCTGTGTGTGTGTGTGTGTGTGTGTGTGTGTGTGTGTGTGTGTGTGTTCTCCAACAGCCAATTCTATTACACAGATGTCTCACGTTCATGTCGCACAGAAACTCACGAACAAACGCCAACAGGTATCTGACACCGAACACATGACGATAAAGAGGAGTTTAACTTTATTAACACTTTATATACATGTATAAGAGTTGTAATTACTCGTTTATAACATGGTACTAACCAGTCTGTGTGTTTAGGAAAACATTTAAAGTGGACAACATGCTGGCGAAGGTGGAGAAGATGAAAGGAGATCAGGAGTCACACAGGTACGGTGGTGTACACACACACACACACACACACTGCTTTGGAAGTGTTTAGTGATTTGCTTTCTCTTTTTTCCCCCTTCAGTTTAGCGTCACACCTACAGCTGACCTTTAATGGATTCTTTTATAGAAGTGGTGAGTATTTATTGTTTTGTTGTATTCTGGGTCCTGATTGGTCAGGAAGTGCTGATTAATTCTCCCTAACTGCCGCTCTCTAAATACGTTATCGTTTCTATAGTAACCGCAGGGACATGTACGCTTTACAGTGTAATAAATAAAAGTTGCTGTGGTGTAACAGGAACAGATCACAATCACTCAGGGGGCGATTTTATAGGAAAATAATCAACCCTGTGGTACTAACAGTGACTTTTTTTTCTGTTCCCGTGTCGTAGATAAGCCATGTCAAAACTCAGAAAACGAACAAAGCTTAGTTACTCTCGAGGTGCTACTCGTCAAAGTCTGCCATAAAAAGCGAAAGGTGAGTTTGTTCATTAAAAGTCATTTTTACAACACACAATATAGGTTTATATACAATTATCAACACCCTATTATTATTATTATCATTATTATTATTATAAATATAATTATAAATCAGTATTATAAATTGCACAAACAGCTTGATATTTATTTATTTAAACCTTTGTTTTAAGTTTGTTCTCTATTTTAAATATATTTGTTCATATAATTTATTTGCTTTAAATGTATTTATTTAGCTCTTCTAAGATATAATAGGTATTTCTTATATTTAAATAAATATTAAAATTTTTATGTTTAAAGGTTTTTTTTAGTTTGTTTATTTTAAATATATTTATTTATCTAATTTATTTAATTTTAATTTGTAAAATTTAATAATATGGTTTTATTAAAATATTATTTATGCAAATTATTTACTTTAAAAAAAATTATTTAGCTATTGTAAGATTTATTAATTATTTTTTATTTAAATAAATATAAGAATTTATTTATTTAAAGTTTTGTTTAGTTTGTTTTTTATTTTCAATGTATTTATACAGATTATTTACTTTAAATTTAGCTATTGTAAGATTTTGTATTTTTTTTATTTAAATACATTTCTTAATTTATGTAAAGTTTTTTTTTTAGTTTGTTGTAATATCTTAAATATGTTTATTTATGCAGACTCTTTACATTTACATTACTTAATTGGTTTATGTATTTTTTTTATTTTGTTTATCTAATGTAACTTAATATAATTATTTAGCTAATTATTTAAAATGTATCCTTGTATAATTCCTTTATTCGTGTTTATTTATTTAGTTATTTGTTTTAAAATTTGTTTATTTCCCATTCAAATGTTTATAAGTTTCACTTATTTAAGTTGGGTATTTTAGATTTTTTTTTTTATTATTTATTTATTTTAACTTTTATATATTAACTTTATGTATTTTAAACATAGTTATTTATATGTTTTATTTAGTTAGTTATTTAATAATTATTAGTGTTATTTTGAATATATGTTTTCTTATTTCTTTATTTATCGTAAGATTTATTTACTTATTTAGGTCCTTATTTAAAAATGTACATAAGATTTACCTGTTTATTCAGAGGCTGATTTATTATTATATATTTTTTAAAATTCATCCTTGTTCTTACTTTTATTTTATTTAATAGATGAAATCTTTTTAAGCCTGTTTATAACTTTAATAAAGACAGCGCTACAGTTGAACATTTATTATCATTATTATAATAATATTATAAACCTGGATGAAATATTAGATAAATATCTTTATAAGATTTAATTCTCACACCAGCGTAATGCTGGGTTTTATTTCTCTCTTTCTTTGTGTACAGGATGTCAGCTGCCCCATAAAGCAAGTGCCTACAGGGCAGAAGCAGGTGCCTTCGAACCCAGACGTGAAGCAGACGAAGTCGTCGTTGTACCCCACGCTGCTCGTGTCCAGCACCGAGTTCGAGCCGAGCAACAGCCACATGGTGAAGTCGTCCTCCCTGCTGTTCCGAGTGTCCCGGCCCGGAAAAACACACTCCGGGGCCTACGTCAACGGAGAGACAGACGAGAACATGGGTCTGTGCGCACACACACACTCACACACACACTATAAATTTTAATAAGTGTAAGGTTACAGAATAAATCCTAAAGTATAAGGTGAAGTCTTGAGCTGCTTTTCAGTTTAATAATACTGAAAAATAATATAAGCATAAATAAATAAATATTTAAAATTATTTTAAAAATTGAAAATATTAAAATTATCTTTCAAAAATATTATCTAAAAAATTTTATCAAATTTTTTTTTAACAATAATAAATAATAAATTGTTTAATTAAATTAATTAATTAAAAAGGAAAAAAGAGAAGTCTTATTTTTTCCTCAAGACTTAATTTAATATATAAACTTGATTTAATATACATTTATTTATTTATTTAACATGTAACTTTTCTCCATTCCTCACGTTCCCACACATCTGTCTGATCCGTCTTTATTTCACCTGCCGTCTGTTTTGCATTTTACTCGCCGTTACTGAATGACGTGATTCAGCCAATCAGTGATGAGGACGGTCAGACACAACCAGACCAATAGGAATGTGGAAAGGGAATCACTAGTTGGAAGAAATAAAGCCCAGTTAAACCAGTTCTCGTAGCCGATTATACTCTTATACTACTTAAAAAATGGCGTATAACCTTTATTTATTTTTAATGCTTGTTTGTAGATGTGAAGGAGGATCTGTCGAGCAGGAAGAAGAGGGGCGTGTCTCACCGGGACGACGAGGGAAACGCCTCAGAGACGTACGTCGCACAGATGACCGTGTTCGATAAGAACAGGTGAGAGACGAGCGTCCTGTTTAGCGCCGCTCAGGATTGTGGGAAAGATGCACATTCTCTTTGTGTTGAACCTGTGTGTGTGTGTGTGTTGTGCTCCAGGCGTCTGCAGCTGCTGGATGGTGAGTACGAAGTGTCGATGCAGCAGATAGAAGACTGTCCCGTCAGTAAGAAAAGAGCCACCTGGGAAACCATCCTAGACGGACAGGTGTGTTTCAAACTCACTTCTGAACATCTGAAATTATTATTATTTTTCATAAGTAGAGTCATTTGTTAACAAGCAGCAAGTCTCTCTCTCTCTCTCTCTCTCTATATATATATATATATGTATATATCTTTCTGTATCTTTCTCTCTCTCTCTCGCTCTGTCTCTCTCGCTCTCTTTTTCTCTGTCTCTCTTGCTCTCTCTCTGTCTGTCTCTCTCTCTGTCTTCTCTCTCGCTCTCTTTTTCTCTCTGTCTCTCTTGATCTCTCTCTCTGTCTCTCTCGCTCTCTCTCTCTGTCTCGCTCTCTGTCTGTCTCTCTCTCTTGCGCTCTGTCTCTCTCTGTCTCTCGTTCTTTGTCTCTCTCTGTCTCTCGTTCTCTGTCTCTCTCTTTCTCTCTCATTCTCTGTCTCTCTCTCTCTCGTTCTCTCTCTGTCTCTCTCTTGCTCTCTGTCTCTCTCGTTCTCTGTCTGTCTCTCTCTCTGTCTCTCGTTTTTTCTCTCTCTCTCTCTCTGTCTTGTTCTTTGTCTGTCTCTCTCTCTTTCTGTCTCTCTCTCTCTCTCTTTCTGTCTCTCTCTCTGTCTTGTTCTTTGTCTCTCTCGCGCTCTGTCTCTCTCTCTGTCTCTCTCTCTGTCTCTCTCTGTCTCTCTCGCTCTCTGTCCCTCTCTGTCTCTCTCTCTGTCTGTCTCTTTCTCTCTGTCTGTCTCGTTCTCTCTGTCTTTCCCTTTCTCCTCTCTCTCTCTCTCTCTCTCTCTCTCTCGCTTCTAAACCTCTCTGTTTTTAACACTTTTCCTTTAATATCTAGCAAACTAAATAAATAAATAATCATCTGCTGTACACTTCCCTGTGAATGAGGTGGTTACTATGGAAACGCTAACGTATTAGAACGAGCGCCTTAATATCAACCTGCCGTTCACGTTACGGTTATATGAAAATGGATTTGTCACACTACGACAACAACAGGATTCTTATTATGCCGTTATTTATTTGATCTGTTTATGCGTTTATTTTTGCAGAGGCTGCCTCCATTTGAAACATTCTCTCAGGGACCAACTTTGAAGTTCACGTTACGCTGGACCGGTGACCCGAACGACCCCTCGACGGCTCCCGTAGCTAAACCGCTGTCCACACGCAACTCTGACACCAGCGGCCCAGAAATTCGCACCCCGACCCTCAGATCTGCTCCGGCGGGTAAAGCAAAGGACTTAGTACTATATCTACTACTACAGAACGCCTTTAAAGCAGATTGTGTAACAGAGTTCTATGCTGATTAGTAGTGAAAGAGTCGGTGAACAGCAGCGGCGGCAGCAGCACAGGCGGAGGAGGGGGAGGAGGTGTTCAGACGAGGAGAGAGCAAACCGTGTCTGAGCCCAGACAGAAACTCCGCATTTTCTATCAGGTGCTACTTTCGTGGTCACATGACATGTTGGAGATTTTTATATATATATATATATATATATATATATATATATATAGTATCTCTGGTAAACAATTGACTAACGGTGGATGTTCTTTCTTTCCGGTAGTTTCTGTACAACAATAACACGCGGCAGCAGACGGAGGCCCGCGATGACCTGCACTGTCCCTGGTGCACGCTGAACTGCCAGAAACTCTACAGCCTCCTCAAACACCTCAAACTCTCACACAGCCGCTTCATCTTCAACTACGTGGTGAGTCCATGTGGCTTCGCCGGAGCTAGCTAAACCCCTCTAGGTCCATGGTTACCATGACAACTGGGCATCTTTTCCAAACACACGCACCATACCAAACCTACAGAGCATTAAAATATCGACGTGTCAGAGAGGTGACCAGGGTTTTACAGAAGGTCATGTGACCTGCTACTGCTCAAGCATGGCCACGCCCCCTACAACAAGCTCTTATTATAAAGATCAGAACAATCAGCGTGTTTTGAAGTGAGGTGTGTGTGTGTGTGTATAGTACACTTTGAAGACACACCCATCTGTGTCATTCGTGCACGCCCGTGTGAATCTATCTGAAATCCTGTAGATGTTCGGAAAACCCAGAAAACCAATCCTGCCAGAATGGTACCTGTTACTTATTTTTTTTTGTGTTTTCTTCTCAGCCTCATCCCAAAGGGGCGAGGATAGACGTGTCCATAAACGAGTGTTACGACGGCTCGTACGTAGGGAATCCTCAGGACATCCACAGCCAGCCGGGATTCGCTTTCAGCCGCAACGGCCCCGTCAAGAGGACCGCCGTCACCCACATCCTCGTCTGCAGGTAGGAGCCAATCAGAGAGCCTCGTTAAAACCTCAGAGTCAGATACACTGAATGATTATCATGAAGGCTGCGATTTTTAAAGATTTTACACACTGCTGTCGTGTCCGTCAGGCCCAAGCGCACAAAGCCGAGCCTGTCGGAATTCCTGGAGTCGGAAGACGGCGAACCGGAGCAGCAGAGGACGTACGTGAGCGGACACAACCGCCTGTACTTCCACAGCGACAGCTGCATGCCGCTGCGTCCTCAGGAGATGGACGTGGACAGCGAAGACGAGAGAGACCCCGAATGGCTGAGAGAGAAAACCTCCACGGTAAGAGAAACGCTGCTGTGGATCACATGCCTGTTTTGATGTTATCGTTTCTATAGTAACCCCTCGTTCTTTAACGAATGAATGTTGTCCGATGCGCAGCAAATCGAGGAGTTCACGGACGTCAACGAAGGAGAAAAGGAGGTGATGAAGCTCTGGAACCTACATGTCATGAAAAACGGGTACGCGCAAAGATTTCTTTTGTAAAACACCAAAATGATTTTATTTTATCAGAGAAAGTGAGAAATGTCGCTTCCTTTACAGGTTTATAGCAGACAACCAGATGAACCAGGCCATCATGCTGTTTGTGGAGAACTGTGGTCCTCACATCGCACGCAGGAACCTGTGGCGCAACTTCCTGCTTCACCTGGTCAGCATGCACGACTTCAACCTGGTCACCACGGCGACCATCGATCGGGCGATGGTGCGGCTGCGGGAGATCCAGGCTGAGCTGCCCAAGCCGGAAGAAAGCGCCTGCAACGGCCACGCCGTCTCCTCAGGGTTCTCCCTGCACGGCAAACGCACCAAGAGCGCCGTCACCGACTGAACACCGAACGCCTCTGAAAATCAACTCCGCTGTGCCTCGATTCGTTAGGACCCAGAAAAAATGGCTGGAAAAGCAAATTCTAGAGCGAAAGCTAAATTCATAGGAATAATCATGAATCCATCATGATTAATATTACAGCGCCAGGGTGTTTACAGAGTGTTTTATTTTAATAGACCTAAAATATTTAGAAATAATCGTTTTAAAAATAAACGCTGCGGTCACACTAGACATCCGGGTGGTCTTTCTGTCTGTAAAGTAGGCGGGGCCAGAAGATCAATCAGAATCTACTTTGCATGCCAACCCAGATTGCAATACAAACGAGTAGAATGTCACACTTCCTCCATATGCAGTACTTCTGTATAAAGCCCCGCCCCCTTCAAAGCTACGCCCCTTTTAGTTTTCGGAAGGCTTTCGTTCTGGGTGTGTAGAATTCAGCAGACGTCAGACGGTCGGCAGCACAGCGCAGGACGTCGTGGTGCAGCCCAACCGGCTCCGTCTGTTATTCTAGAACTTACAAACCGATTCTGAGCCAAAGCCGAGTTGATTTCAGAGACGGCGTCTTAAACACGAGGGTGTTTTAGACACGAACACCGGTTTTAAAGACTGAAGCAGCTTTTTTTTGTATCACACATAACACTGAGAAGCTTTTGTTTGTTTTTGTTTTTGTTTTTGTTTGTCTCCAGATTCCTTTCTGTGATTATGATTGACGTTAGAAAGGACAGTCCTGATATTTCTTTATTATTTTTTTGCAGTCTGTTAGCACTTCACTCATTTAGTGGTGTTTTTTTCCCCATCTCTGCCCCGTACAAGAGGAAGTTGACTCAGAAATGTCGTTTTGTTTTGTTTTTGAGTTTTTTTTTTTACCCTTTGTTGCGACGTCCTCTCTGAGTGCGGCACTTTGCCTCTTCCATCTCAGCATTATGAATTCATTACTTAATTAATCAGCAATATTATCTGAGCTCTTTTTGTATTTTCTTTTTGGTTAAAGCTGAACAGAATTGGACTGCTTTTAAGAAATGAATGAGTGGATGGATGGATGGATGGATGGATGGAACGAGGGATGTAGCATCATGACATCATCCCTCTGACTTTTATTTTATTTTTATTTCCAAACAAAGGCTAGAATAGTTTGATACTCTGATCAGGATGGTAAACTAGAATCCGGTAAACAAGTGTGTTGTACTTTATAAAATGCCAAAGCACTCAGTTTTTTCCCCTTTCACTCAGTATACAGTGTATATTGTTAAACAAATTGTAAACGAAAAAAAAAATGCATAGGTTTCCCTGTAATGTGGAAATATGACAAATTAAAAATGTTTTAAACGGAAACAAAGTGCTTGGTCACTTCACGTCTTTGGATTGTTTATTATTTACGGTGTAATAGCAGATATAAATAGGTTATTTTGTTCAAATAAAAAATACACACATTAACAAAAAATGCAATAAATGAAATTTTGAGACTAATATTTCATACATTTTTAAAAATCTCAAATGCTTTTTAAGTGATTAATTGTTTTATTAATTAATTAATTGATCTGTTTTATTTATTAATTCCTACAAGCATTATATTACATTTTTAAAGAGTGAACTTTTCTTCATATTTAGTTATTACATTTAGATTTTTTTTCCCTTTTAATTTTTTTATTGCTCTAATTTGTTTTTGTTTTCGTCGTGATGTCACACTGATACCGGAAGTAACATTTCCCATTGGTTTCAGTAATATATATTTTTTTCACAATTTATTTGAATAATTTACGGTGTAATAGCAGATATAAATAGGTTATTTTGTTCAAATAAAAAATACACACATTAACAAAAAAATGCAATTAATGAAATTATGAGACTAATATTTCATACATTTTTTTATCTCATAAATGCTTTTTAAGTGATTTTATTAATTCATTAATTGATCTGTTTTATTTATTAATTCCTACAAGCATTATATTACATTTTTAAAGAATAAACCTTTAGTTGTATTTAGTTATTACATTTAGATTTTTTTTTTAATATTTTAATTTTTTTATTGATCTTATTTGTTTGTGTTTTCGTCGTGATGTCACACTGATACCGGAAGTAACATTTCCCAAATGGTTTCAGTAATATATTTTTTCACAATTTATTTGAATTTGTATCAAATATAACTTTAATAACGTTTAGTTTTGTTTTTAAAATTATTTATTTCGCTGTAGCGTTTTATATATATATTGTTTTAACCTCCTGATGTAGTCCAAGCTCGATGTAAAAACTACAGCTGCCATTAAAATCGCGCTGCCAATTAAAATTACGTTACGGACGTCTTGACGTCATCGCTCAGCCGTGTTCTGATTGGTCAGTACGACATGAAGCTTTCCGGTGCAAAGGCGCCAGCGTTACAAACACAGGATAGAGGTAGTAGGTTTGTTTATTTAGTTAGTTAGTTTTCACAGCAGGATAATGATAAAGACATTGGTAAGTTAAGAGACAAATATATGTTATAATGATAGAAGCAGTCAGGTGGTGTAAAATGCTTTTTACAGTGTTTACTTTTTACAGTGAGGAACATGAACATCAACATGAACTGGAGTTCTCCTTCCATAATGACTTCTTTTAATGGTGATGATAAAAGTGTCAAAGGTGAGAAGATCCAGATCCAGATCCAGGAAGACAGCCGTGCTGAGAAACCAAAGATCAACAGGCTTAAAAGAGCAAAGAAGAGCAAAAAGTCTGATCTGATGTTAAGGGAGTGTGAAGAAATCAGACCTGAGGTCACTGATGATGAAGAACTGAAATGTTCACAGAAGAACATGAGACCTCCAAACACCCATGGTGCACAGCGCTGTCCTCCAACGATGACTGTAGGACAGATTAAACTCGCAGATGAAGCTCTGCGCTCAGAAAGAAGCGAGAGTGAGAACAGCACTGCATGTAATTCTTACTCAGAGTCAGCGAGGGTGAGGCTGATTATTTTCCCATATCAGCATGTCCCTGAGTCATTTCCGTAAACTCTTCTGTCCTGTAAAATCTCTGACACTGGAGACTCCTTCCTTAAATCCTTCATGCACGTTCCCTGTGAATGAGCTGTTACTATGGAAACGAGCGCATTAATATAAACCTGTGCTGCTGTTACACAGAACTAATCAACACCTCCTGACCAATCAGAATGCAGAATTGCACAGAGCTGTGCTGTGATGTCATCAACTTTCTGACGTTTTTTTTTTTTTTTTGTGTTCGTTTATCAGATTTTCTCCCGAGACGAATTTCTGACTCGGGTCCAGGCTCAGAACCCGCGCTTTCCAGTCCGCCACGTGTTCCAGACGCTGCTGAAGAGGCACAGTGAGTCTGTGTAAAAATACAGTACAGGCCAAAAGTTTGGACGCACCTTCTCATTCAGTGCGTTTTCTTTATTTTCATGACTATTTCCATTGTAGATTCTCACTGAAGGCATCAAAACTA
>JAOTRJ010000012.1:9068328-9087350 GCA_028564905.1 Leptodoras praelongus
AAGAGCAAAGCAGTAATCAGAGCAATGGGGGGCTATTTTGAAGAAACTAGAATATAAAACATGTTTTCAGTTATTTCTGAATAAATAGTAAATGTAAATAGTCGTGAAAATAAAGAAAACGCATTGAATGAGAAGGTGTGTCCAAACTTTTGGCCTGTACTGCACATCAACTTTGCACTACCTCTTCCACAAACTGATTCTGCTGGCCATCAGTCTGGAGTAGCAGTTTAGTTATGCAGACAAATGTTATAGCGCGCACACACACACACACACACGCGTAACAAGGGATCTAAACTCTCAAGGCTCCAACCGACAGTAACTAGTCCTGACCTTAGGGGCATATGCATAAACACACACCTGGATGTATTGTTATTTGGCACATAATTGCGTAGTGTGGGGCCTATTCATTTCATACCCTGTAAATAAAACCAGTGGTGCCATGTTTAACTTCAGTCATTATAACCATCACTAGAAGAAAAAAAAAGCAAACATTTTATCCACGTTTGTATTTGATTAATCCATGATTTTTTTTATTCCAATAATTCCAAATCACTGTTCTTAGGGGTAAGGTTAGATCTATATATTACTATAGTGCATGATTCATATCATTCAGGTGGAATCACCCTGGCAAACTTGCTGGAGAGATTTGCATATCTTGTCTGTTCAAACACTCATCCAGTGGTACGGTGTACAATAATTACTGAACAAGCAGGTTTTCTCCTGACAATGGGTAAAGGGATGAATAATAATATTCAGTCAGACACTGCGTTACAATGCAATACTCTGGGTCTGTGGAACATGATTTTGTCCTACACACTCCCGGTACCTCCCAAGCTCTGACCAGGAAAAAGCAGAGAGAACAGACCCTTCATCTCAGAATCCCTACTCAGGAACTCGGGCTGGTCTGCTCCTTTCAGAATTCATGCTGAAAATATCAAAATGTACAAATAAATGTACAAATTCTAAAACCAGGTATTTCAACTCAATTGACTAGATCTACAAATAAATACAAATGAGGACAGAGTACTTAATACTTCGACTTGCACAACAACATGGCTGCCTTTCCAGTCAAACAGGATAACAAAAATGTACAGTAGTCTGACAAATCACTTGGAGCAAATGAACATCCCCCGGGTTGAATCTGCATTAGCGAGGACTACACCATTTGCACACTTTATAAACACTTTCACCATGTCTCGTGTCTCGGGATTATATCTGATCGAGATTATCCAAATATAACTAAATCTGTAAACGCACCCAAGATTTAAATCCGATCTCCTACAGCACTTCAAGAGGTCCGAGATATTTTACATGTAACTCAAATGGAGATGCAGCTCTCCAAACGCCACATTTACAACTGACGTCCAAATAAAATAAAAGTGGTCAACATGCTCAGTAAATGCAGAAATTATATTATATTATATATACAGAATTATAAATTCCACAGAAATCACAACATAGCAACCGCCTTTTTAATAAACAACCTGCGAGGCTCGAATGTAATTAGCACATTAACAATCAGAGCAATCAGACTTCAGTCCAGCCAACCATTTGATTGGACTACGAGTGTAAATGCATGTAGTTATCTCAGGATACAATTAGATCTGGATCCAAGAATTTTGGGCTCCAGGTCTGAAGAGACAGTCGAATCACAAAACAAAAAACAAAACGGCAAAAGGCAAGCTGGTCTGAGGAATGATGCATTGCGTGTCTCAGAAAACTCACTAAACTCATGGGTGCAAACGGAAAAGACAAGGTAAGACAATGCCAGCATGTGCCTGTGGTCCTGCAAGAGTTAGGTTCTGTGGGTTTGATTAGTTTATGCAGCAGAGGGATTTGGCACACAAGCAAATCAAAATCACAACTTATCAGTAGTCACAGAGCAGGAGGCAATGGATTGCTCCTTTTCACCCCTTTATTTCTTTGCCATTGAAAAGGAACAGTGTAAATAAACACTTTCCAAAAGATATTTTGGCCAAACATCCCTCTAGGAACAACCATTTAGTTAGCTTAGCTCAAGACTTGGGGTAAGTGCTGTGAGCAGCGTCCTGCAGCAGAATTGGGGAACAGAGCCATTAATGCTGCAAGCTTGCATGTTCTACAATCAGAACTGGTATATACTATACTATACTATATTCGAATGCAAACCTGAATAAGATGAAACACGGCATCAAGTCTTGATTTAATCCAGAATTTCACTACCATCAGCCATCACAACAATCTATAGCACCAAAAGTCAAAGTGCATCACTGTGCAATCATTAAGCCTTATCAAGTCTACAACCATATCCATTTGTAATATTACAGTGCACTAATTAGCCAGTGTGATCACCTGAGTGCAATAAAAGCTGCTGATCAGCAGTGTCTGAAATGCACAACTATTTTTGGAGCAGACCGTACAGATTCTATACAAATCACAGACAGGTTGTGAAATAGAGCGATGCATACAGAATGACAACGTCAACAGTGATGGATATTTTCTGGTATTGTCTATATTGCCATTGGTGCAAAAGATGCTTTTTCAGCAGCCGATTTAAGTCCCTATTGTCGGAGCTAGAAGTGATTTGCTGCAACAAAAACAAGCATGGAAGAGTGTGACAGAGCGAAACTTCCTGCAACACCAACACAGAACAGGCATCAGTCCAATTCAACTACAAGACATTTGTAGCTAAAAAAAAAAAAAAAAAAAAGGAATGTACTCCTGTTTGGATGTGGTTTTGGTATAACAAATCAGACACTCACCAGACAACGGACATCTGTAAGGAACGCCAGAAATCAGTCATGAATGCAGGCAGTTATACTGTATAGCTCATGTAGTGTTGTGAAATTAGTATGCAACTGACTCAAATCCAATGTCTGCATATCAGAATTTTTCTTTTTTATGAAAATCGTGGGTAAACCTTTCATTAGCAAACTGAGTGACCTGGACAGAGGGGAGGACACAGACAGTTCTGAGATCAGTGAATGAATTCAGTGGGTTTATACACTTACACGTGTACACTCACCTCCCATTGCATGTGTGGTGGGATATTCCTGATCTGCAGTTTACAGCTCCTGACAGAGGAATTTCAAAGAAAGAATACAAATGTAAATACAGAGGGAAATACTGACATTACCTCATCACAGCAAGTACACGACTAAAATAACAACCCATGATCAAATAACGGTAATAAAGTTGATCAAAGCCGTTCTAATTAGACTCAAAGTAACGAAGTCTAACACGCATTCAGTTTAACACTATAATAAATTAAACATGATGAAATTGGGTAGAACCGTCCGATACCGCGGAAGCTCAGGGTTTATTTAAAAAGTGTTTGAAGGCATTATTTAAAACATTTTACAGATTTATACCTATTGACCTGATAACACTAAGGTTATGGAAAGCTGTACGAGGCATTTCTGCGAAGCACACTGTACACACGGTGGGTGTAAAAAGCCCATGAGGTAGACTTTTAACATTTAAATGCACCAAATACAAACACACTCGGACATATTTTACAATTTACAATTTAAACTAGAACCAGGACATCCAATCAAACTGAAGGCAGTTTTATGGAAAATATTCCTGTGTTTGTGCGCGCACGTTTTTAGCACATATACTTTATTATAAATATTTACGGCTTTAAAAATAAACACAGTATAACTCAACAATGGGCTCTTTATGTTATCGGGTCAACTCTGTCTCTACTGTACCAAACAGGACAAAGGTGGGTTCCCAACACCAGTAATGATAAAAAGGAGCATGACAATGTCCAAATGCTGCAGATCAACTCTGTAAATCCACTGAACCGGCAGAGAAATACGGTGTATACACCAGAGCCATAATCCTTAGCATGTACAATAAATGAAGTCATTCTATCACACACGTTCTGTAGGCTTTATGTACCTCACCCGAACGCACCTCAGCACGGACACAGACTGTAAGCACAGTGTATACTGAAGGCTAATAACGAGTTCATGTACATGGCCTAAACCAATTTAGTGAAAGTCTCTAGTCAGCTTTAAACTCCTCCTCATAAGGCTGTAAATATTAATAAGCACTAGATAAAGTTTAAGCCTAATAAATACACACTTTTAAAAAGGACAAATCATTTCAGTACAACTAAACCAGGTCAGTGGCTAGCCAAGTCCAAAACCTCTTCAACAACACGACAGTTTTAGATGAAACTAACACGGTAACAACATTTTTTTTTAGCATTTTGACTCCTGAGTTTCTGTAAAGGTTTTGGCAGCGTTATTACAGTGCAGCCAGTGAAAACTCCACATTTAGCCACATTTTTACTTAAACAAATTTCCATGTTAACCGGGTCAAATGTTATTTAAAGCACTCTTTGAGTGGCACGATCTCCTGCTTTGGGCTACAGCGTTTATCCTGTTGTGTGTGTGGCATCTCGGGCTGTGCTTCCATAAACGTGTACATATGAACAGTCTGAAAGCGTCAGGGTCGTATTACTACAAAGTTTAAAACATCATGCGTGTCTGCACACTTCCATCGAAATTTTCTACATGCACATAAGGCACTGTTCACAAAACAGGGTACAAAGGAAACCTGTCGAACATTTCTCTGTGCATTTCTTATGAGAACAGACCACAGACAGCAGGACAACAATGAACAATTTGACAATTTTAATAAATGTCAGTGAGGATCAGCGAAACGACCATCATTAACTGTCTTTTTTTTTTTTTTTAATTAGTTCTTAGTTTGTCCAGGAGTGTGTCCATTAATGAAGTGCATCAACAGAAAAAGTCAGTGTTAGTCTAAAGCCTTACTGGCACTGGTCAGAGGTTAGAAAGTAACTGAGTAACGAGATGATACAATTGCAGTGGGAATGCTTTTGATTTTTCTAGCAGTGTGAAGCTTTTTTTCATCACAATCCACATATATTAGTAGTGGGCAGAGTAACTTTTTCTGTTTAAAAAAAACTAAAAATTTAATTCAGATGAAAATGCCAAATTTTCCTGTACATGATGTGTAGACAATCACTGTTTCAACTGGGCAGTTAAAAAAAAAAATCTATATCCGACACCTAATATTTCCTGTTAATGTTTAGTCAGTGCATTCCTATTTTCTAGTACACCTGCCATGACAAAGGAATGAATTTAATCATTTTAGTAAAATCTTTAAGAGACTGCACAATCATGTCTACTTTTATTTTCATATGAAGGTGTGTGTGATGGAGAGGAACCCTACTGATGATTATACAGATGAAGACCCATTACAATGTGGAGTATATTTGACCCAGGTTATGAGCTCCAGTACTGTCTGAAATGTGTCACTGTAACTGGTTTATCACAAATGCCCTGATCATTTCAAAATAACTGCACAACTCCAAACCCTCTAAAATTTCACCATAAACACCGAGAATTTTTGCAAAGACAAAATCCCCAAGTACACACTTCCATTTAAGTCCCTCATTTTTTTCTCTCTTCCTACTAGTAGAAATGGGTTTTTTTCCAGCTCTTACCCACATTACAGTGGGAATGCATTATGGACCATTCTTCTCTGGTGGATTAACGTATAGGAGTGTGTGTGTGCGCGCGTGTGTGTGTATGTGTGTGTGTGTAGGGGATGGGCGAGTTCACAGTGCCCCATTTCAGGCTGATGGAGCCCCCTTTTGCCTGGGGGTGGGGTATGGTTGCTATAGTGACAGGTTAGCCTACAGACATGAATATTGTGTGTGTGTGTGTGTGTGTGTGTGTATGATATGTACTTGTAAATACAAATGACTTCAACGTAGTGAGCTTTCTTTTTTAGTATAACTGTATTTTCTGATTTTATTACAACAGTGACTCTGGTTTTGCTGCTGGAGTCAGTAATTAATTTGGAGGTTTCAGCAGAATTCATAATTCAGCCTGGACTGTGTGCGAGTCTGATTAAGCCGTGACAAAAACACTGACACAGCAGCAACTTTCACAGCCATACTAAGATCACAATAAAAATTTCATGAGAAGACACATTTCAAAATGTATAATTTTGACTACTCAGTGAAATTTATTT
This sequence comes from Leptodoras praelongus, assembly GCA_028564905.1. NCBI lineage: Eukaryota > Metazoa > Chordata > Actinopteri > Siluriformes > Doradidae > Leptodoras > Leptodoras praelongus. The sequence continues at coordinate 9,074,326 of JAOTRJ010000012.1, forward strand.
TTTTTGGGTTTTTGATCTTTGGCTGCCTTTCCTACCTTGACCCATCTCCCCGACTCTCTCTCTCACACACACACACACACACACACAAAATGGTCATTTAAGTCACCCAGGAGGACCCGGGGAAAGGGGCTTTCCACAGTAGTCAATTCCAAAGAAAGCCACAGCTTAAGCAGACTCAACACACAATCCAGCCTGAAATTATGAACTCTACTCATTTTTTCTAATTAATTACTGACTCCAGTCACACCCTTCACCAAAACCATAGCAACCATTTTAATAAGATTTGTTTCTTTAAAATACAATTAGAAAAAAGTTAGAAGGCAGTTTAAAAATCTGAGGCTATCCAGGCAAACTACAGCCCCCGCATGCATGCATACCCACACACACACATACACATATATATATATATATATATACACACACACACAGTCATGTGCTGCCATGACGGGGTGTGAGCATGTGTTAGTGGGTCAGTACAGCAGATTTCTCAGCTTTCACCTCGCTGTAAAACACAAACCCACTTTCACACACACGACCTCTGACACACACCAGCCTGCACTGAGCCCAACTTTCAGCCTAAATCTCGCCGCAACCTGAAATTCCACCTACAAATTATTATTATTATTTTTAATGACGTGGGTTAGACAATTCGACAGTAAACTGTCCCGAGCTGCTTTGTGCCGTTTGCACAGACCCCGTGCCCGAGCGGGCCAGGCGCAGGGCAGCGCTGCAGGGTGTGGCCGGCTTTAATTGTCCGCGCTTCGCCCCGCACTCGCCATTTTAAGACGACGAGCTTTCGGCGTTGCGCGGTTCAGGCTGTGAGGATTCACACATCATTTCACCAGGAGCATTTAGTAAACACCTAATTCGCGCTAGTACCTTTACACAGCCGAACTGTGAGCGGAACAACAGTAAGACCAGCCTTATTAAAATAAATATCTTCGTCCAATGGCATGTGGTTTGAAAACCAACTCCCCTAACGTGAAGAGAATTCTGGTACGTGCTTCGTGCAAATTCACACCCAGTGAAGAGCTCGCATTTCTCTCACATACTCGCTCAAACTAGTTTGTGTTAAATGAACAGCGGTGATTTTATCACAGTAGGCGGAAATGCAGTGTACAGACCCTGCCTGAGCTAGAGCTGCCTTTCCTAACTAGGCCTCGAACCCTTCAGTGTCTGGGCGCTATGGAGAGCTCACACACCGCGCATGAGCAAACACAAGCGGAAGCGAGATGGGACACGAGGAACATGCAGTTCCTTCAGAAATAGTCACCACGGTAAAAAGCCTGGCCTTGTGGCCCAACACGCTCATGTGCCGGCCTGTGCCCACGGCGTGGAGTGAGCTGGTTATTGGTATTTGCGGAATATAGCCGTGCATGTGTGTGTTTGTTTAAGGCGTAAAAATAGATTTAAGGTTAAACAGGCCCCATTCAGACATTTCTCTCTCATTGTAGCGTCCAGTGTGAAATACCCAAGTTGAAACCTATTTGAGGACACAATGCAGCTCCCACCGTGAAAACACTGAACACACACGCGCCCACGCTACTGAATAATCTGACTATCAGCAGTGTTTATGGCCACAGACTCAGTTTCCTAATACGAGACAAAGCTGGGTTAGGGTTAAAATGGTAAAAATGTAATTACCTTTGACGCTTGGGGACTGAATGCTCTACTTCTAGAAGTTTTCCGTGAAGTTCTACTTTTCCTGGAAAACAAATAGCATTTAATTAGTCAAGGCCAGGACTCCTAATTTTAATGATTTGCAACCGTGAAGATATATATTTTTACGTATAATGGAAATTGTTTTAGATTAAAGACATTTCTATCCTCATTTACTAAACACTAAAAGGAGAGAGAGAGATCCTCGCCAGTTCCTGGAGGTTAAACATGGAAGACAAAGTTGCCCCCTGCACCGCGAGCAGGCCTCAGCCGAGCACAGCGAGCCCCTGCCTTACTGACGGACACTACACCCGAGTAAAGTCCATCCACACGAGCATACAAACGCCAATTAATGGCTGATGTCCGATTATGTCTTAACATGATTAGTGTAAAATCTAAAGGAACCACACGACCAGACTGCAGGCCACCGAGCCAAGCACCTGGCGGGTCAGCGTGCATGAAGGCGACCGTGTGAACGCTGTTTTAACAATGGAGCTGAGTTTATAACCGAAATAAGATTGTTTATAGGCTTACTGCTCACAATATCTGAAATTACTTCAAGTACCACGAGAAATAGGCCCTATGTGAACGTGAAGAGGGTGAGCAAGACTTGCTCGAGTTAGAGCCTTCAAAACACACAGAGAGAAATGGCTTTGCCAAGAGTTTGAATTGATTTTACACTCATGTGACTGTGTGTATAGCCCGGTCACATAACGGAGCGAATGGCATTAAAGGCGGCATGTGGCCTGCAGCAGGCTGAACACTTTGTGTCCTCGGCGCAGAAAACCTGCGATTTAAAAAAAAAAAAAAAAAAAAAGGAAAAAAAAACCGCCGGTCATATCGACATACACCTACCACCTACCCGGACACCATCACCGCACAGAATTTCAGCTGCACAGCGCGTAAACCCCTTGTGCGCGTGCACACATCAGAGGGATACAAACTGGCGAAATTAAAACAATTCTCCTTTCTCACCTGAAAGTGTGTCAATGGCCTTCATCGCGATCTTTTCGTCGGGGCAGTCCACGAACGCGTAGCCACTTTTGACTAAAAAGGGCGCGCTGAACGGTATCTTCCACTGCTCAAAGATAGTTTCCAAGTCGAGCGCGCTCGTCTGCTCGCTCACGTTACCGATGTAAAGCTTGTTCATGTCGCCGCACCGTCGGGAAGAGGAGAGAGAGAAAAGGCGAGCGCGTTTGCAGAAGAGCAGCGCTTTTAATCGCGTCCCTCGGACGGGCAGTGCTGGGAGAGAGCGGCGCGCTGTCTGTCAGCCGGGCGGGCGTGTGCTCCTCCTCACTCGCTCCAGAGCTGCCTGGACAGATGGAAGAGAAAAGAGAACTGTGACGGACGGGAACTGCGCACTGGCGGCCTCCAGGATCTTATTGGATGTCCTCCCGCTCTGCTTTCACACTTCAGAGGAAAAACTATTTGTGTGCGGCTTCGTCCTAAGTTCTTAACCAACGAGACTGCAAAAAGTCACACGTTAGTGCAGGCACCGCCTCCAAATAAAACCGAGAGAAGACAATGGGACCAAAAGCCCAGGGTTATTCCACTTTTTAGTGAGCCACGTGTTCAAACTGCAAATCAAAGCCGCACGTGAGTGAGGAGTGCCGCTTGATCAATTAGGATAAGTGTAGCATGGCACAGGAGAAAGACTGGAGTGTGGATAGAGACTGGGTAGTGAAGGAGAGATTGGATTTGAGGTAAAACCTGGCTGGGTGGACTGGGGGATTCCGCGCGGACTCCTGTAGTATTCCTCCTTTCGGAGAACTTTTTTTTCCTGGCTCGTGATTGGCTGTCAGTGATGTAGTAAAGCGGCGTGGCGCGCGCCCCCTACACCGTACACAACAGGAAGGGCGGGGGGACAAACCTATGGAGGCCTGTCGTATAGGGGCAGAGGGGAGGCTCTGGCATTCATAAAACACATCCTGCATGAAAGGGCGCTCAGCGGAATTTGGCCTACTTTATGCGCGTTTATAATATCAAGGTAACAAAGTTACAGTAGGACGTTAACGTACTTTTACACTTCTGACTCTTCCTCAGATGCAGGGAGCGAAACAGGCCACCACACACACGGAGACCCCTGGTTCTTGGCCTGTGTGTATCCGGAGTGTGTGTTATTTGAGTGTGGAGGACACGAACCGCCGTGCACCTGCACCTTCAGGTTTTATACAAATAGTTGTACCGTGTTTTAAAACAGTATTGTCTTGTTGTCTAAAAGTTTAATGGTTTAATATTCCTTACACTGGTCAGAAGTCCAAACTGACATGGATCACGTATAATACATGTAGGCTGGCCCCAGCTATCTCTAGCTTATGTTCTGGACGTGTCAAAAGCTCTAGACTCTTTGGCAGTCTATCTTTGAGACCTTCTGTGTGATGTGTGGGAGAGCAGTGGCCCCACTCATGGTACTGTTTGGTGTGGCCCCGCAGACGCCCCTTTGGTAAATGGGCAATTAAGGTGTGTTTTTTTGTTCTCTCCTGGCCAGGAGACAGTTTCTGTTTAAATGGAAAGACTCTAATCCACCAACATACAATTTAATTTCAATTTAAAATTATGCATCACCTTAAATTGGGAAAAATTTGATATACCTTAACGGGTCCAATAAGAAATTTTATAATATTTGGCAACACTTCTTGGCAGAATGACAATCTAACAGGCTTCTTTTATTTTTATTATTATTATTATTATTATTATTATTATTATTATTATTATTGTTGTTGTTGTTATTTACATCTCAGCTCGACTTTGTATGAATGTATGTGTGCTGTTTATAAATCCGTGTGGTATATGAGGGGTGAGGGGGTTGGAAGTGGTTTGTTTTTGTGTGATATAATTAGAAAAATACAATAAAAAGACTATGAACAAAAAAGAAAGTTTAAAGGTGTAAACTGTCCTGTTGCACATTTTTCGGCTGTAAGGAAAGTGTTGTTTTTCCAACAGGAGAGACAGAGATTGGGCGTGTGACATGCTGACATTAAACCATGGTGTTCCTTTAATACATAAAACTAATGTCTTCTAAGAAAAAATTGTGAAGAACTTATCGGGCACAGAAACGGTGAACAATTTCACACCACGCTTTCATACATAAACAGAACACATTTATAAACATTTCAGTGTGATTTATGACAAATACCTATTTGTATTTCCAAAGTTCAGGTTAAACATGTGATTTTTAATATAATAAAAATAAGAATTGGAACGTTTTAAGGCTGTAAAAGTGTAATGTGCGACCTGCTCACAGCCGTGGACTACTGTGATCTAACTGTACAGCCCAGCTTGCACATTGCTAATCTAAATGGGATGTTAAATGAAACATTTTAGTGCTAATTTTATTGAAGAATTCTCCAGCTGTTTTAGTGAATTTTGAGCTGTCAGAAAGTGTATTTTGCTGGCATGTCCATTTGTTTTTCATGCTGGAGGGATTGTTTGGTTCTGCTACTCTATAGATACCCCATTAAAAAGCAGGACATTTTGACATGTGAATTGGAAAAAGCCATCACAAAAATGAAGACTCTGCGTGCTTTCTCTCTCAGTTCGTTCACCAGCTGGGTAACATTACCTAAATAAGCTACTAAATAATTAGAAGTAGAGTGATTCATTTGTTTTCTTCCTAACACAAATTTTTGTATTGTTCACAGAGATCTGCGTACTTTTTTGAACATTGTAACTTTAGTTTTGTTCAGGTTTCCTGCCAAAGCCCAGATCTGACATCGCTGCTCCAGCCTGTCCAGGTTCTACTGTAGGGTCTGTTTGTAGGAGACGTCCCAACCAGGTCATCTATGCAGAACATACGCCATGTATTTCTGTAAAGCTGCTTTGGTGTCATCTTTTCCCCAGGAAAGTGAAACACTGACTCCTTTCTATCAGAACCAGCAGGAACTGTTTCAGCACTCTGTGCTACAGGAGCTCTTCTGTGGGATCGGATTCACCAGACAGATTCACCTACACTCCCCGTGCACATCAGTGAGCATTAGGAGCCCATGATCTTGTCACCGGGTCACCACTTCTCCTTCACTGGACTGCTTTTGGTAGGTACTAACCACTGCACACCAGGAACCCCACAGGACCTGCTGTTCTGGAGACGCTCTGACCCAGCCGTCTAGACTCCACCCATTTTTCTTGCTTCCAACACATCAACCTTAAGAACTGACTGACTGTTCACTTGCTTGAAGGTGGCAATATTTCCTCCATTATAATCACATTAAAATGTCCTTGTGACTAGTTTTGTATTTGTCCTTGTCTCTGACAGCTGCTCTGTGGACTGTTTGTGAGGGTCCTATTTGTATTTACTGTCAAAGTTTATTTTTTTTTTTATTTGTTGATTTCTGTTAGATTTTAACTGATTTGAAATGAAAAACAATTCAGAGCTCATAACCAATACACACACTCACTCACACACACACACACACATAGTGGGAAGCATATGAAGCGCTCTGATTGGTTGGTACGAATAGCCAATCAGAAGAGAGTGTCTCGCCCTCGCCACGCCCACCGGCGCGCACAGCAGTGTCCATTCATTGGTTTCCTCCGGTGCTATTCGATACGAATCCGGGCGGGAGGAAGGCAGCTGTTTCATTGTGGACAACTTTAATCTTTTAATATTTTTACTCTATCAGCTTCATTCATAAATACGCCGCATTGCAGTTTCCTCTCCACACATTTTCCTGATGGAAAACGGCGAGTCTTATTTTACAGTAAGGCGGCTTTATAATCAATAATAATATTAGTGCTGACTCTTTACTCGCGCATTTACTTTAAAAAGATGTTTTAAACATCTTTCACACGACTTTCTCCTATAGGCAGAGAGAGAGAGAGAGAGAGAGTGTGTGTGTGTGTGTGTGTGTGTGTGTGTGTGTGTCAGGGGCAGGGGTGGCTCAGTGGTTAAGGTGTTGGGTTGGTGAATAGAAGGTTGGGGGTTCAAGCCTCAGCACCACCAAGCTGCCCCTGTTGGGCCCCTGAGCAAGGCCCTTAACCCTCACCTGCTCAGTTGTATAAAATGAGATTCATGCAAGTCGCTCTGGATAAGGGTGTCTGCCAAATGCCGTGTGTGTGTGTGTGTGTGTGTGTGTGTGTGTGTGGGCGGAGCCGGTGCTGTTATTGGATGTATTATCTATAGGCTACATTGTGTTGTGTGTAGGCGCGCCGGATTCTTGCAGGAAGAACAGCTTTCAGCCTAAGTAAAGCCCATCTTCCATAAAATAATTAAATGAACATGTTTAAATGTGTGATCAGGGAGCAGTGTGAAAGGCTCTGCGGGTCTATACGGCTGTACCGCTGCGGGGAGAAGCCGCGGGTCCGGGTCCGGGTCGGGACACGCACAGAACCGCGTTTGTAAGTCGACCGATTTTTATTCCGCTCTCGCTGCTTCTTGTGTCTGAATGTGAAGGAATCGGAATGAAGGACGACATGCCGGCTGCTGATCCGATTCCCAGCGGTGCAGTAACTCGGATGTATGGATGTGTGTAGCAGCGCCATGTTCGTTTCCGAGGAGAGTTGAGCGGCTCACACCGCCGGGCTGCTGCTGCTGCACTCCGGCAGGACTGCAGTAAACCCGCCGCGTCTCACTGCACACCAGCTGTCTCCTTGGGTAGACCTTTTCTATATTTTCGTCAGTTTTCCCAAAAGTTATTCGCTGTAGTCTGTCCATACGCTAAAGATGAGAAAATGGCGGTAGATATAACTCTGTGTTTACACCACTCAGCAAAATAAAACATTTTATAAGCAACAATGATAGAATTGAAGTGCCTAATAAAATTTACTATTGTTTCATTTGGACTGTTACTGCATTGTCTGGTTCACTGGATTGGGTTTGTGAGAAAACTTTCAAACTGTACACACGTTTACTGCACACTCTACAATCCTGTTTGAGCTTAATGTCATTGTGTAATTAGTCTTTTTTTTTTACATTATTCTGTGATACAAATATTTAAAACTAAAACTGACATTTCATTTAAATGATGTACATTTAATTTAATTTGTATGAAGAAACACATTTTGTAATATACAAACTTACATCTAGTTTGGTGTTCAGGTTCTGTAAAGCATACACACACACACACACACACACACACACACACAGTATGAACATGTAGCCTTTACAGAGCAGCAGTGTCTGTATCTAACATAAACAAGCGCATGAAGGACTCAGTGGAAGTGACACTGAAATGAATTTAAACTGTACAATGACACACTTTGCTTCTAAAAAGTGAATAAATCTTCAATTGTGCATTAAACCTAACTAAATATAAGACCGTGGTTTAAGAATGAAACTAAAGATTAATAATGTAAAGCCCTTCTGACCTCTCTCTTCATGTATGGTCAAACACAACGCTCAGTCTGTAACCCTGCTGTTTGTCATTTCACTGTAAATACCATGCAAATCATTACACCTACATCCTAGACTTTACATTGCAGCACTCAATCCTGAGACCTCAAACAAATCCATGTGCGTCTCATCCTGTTCCCAAACAAGCTCTAATAATAGATTAACAGGTCAAATCAGTGTAGTGGGAATGGCAATTGTTGTAAATTGAAGTTTCCATGATTTTGTAGAATTTTTACCTAAAAAAAAAAATGTTATACATGAGTCCTGTAAAGCTATTTCGTGTTTTCTCAAGGAGCTTTACACACACCCCCAAAAAAGAAATGAATTTCAGATAAGTATATTTATTTATATTATTATTTCTGTCTGGCCTGTTGACTGAGTATTATCAAATACAACAGAAATTAGATAAAGCATACGAAACTATTTACATGCTGAAATGGTAAAGGTAAACCGATTTTTTTGAATGACTGAATCAGTCAAACCATCAACATTGTTGAACCAATGAAAAACATTTTTATTCTGTAAATTAAATTGTAAGGTGACATAAGAATATAATAAATATATAACTTTTTTAATATTTTTTAAAAAAAGGACTCTGATTTAAATTGTAACTAAATGGGAAAATTGCACATAACGGCGTACATGATTTATCATGGCAGTATTTCTGCTTTCAACTAGACGTTTGTGTGTAATATGGACGTATAATAATGACCACGTAAAACATTACAAATGATTTCTAAATGATTGACAAGATGCAAAAGTTAAAACTTATTATAAACTGCTTACTGCACAATTTAATCAGTTATGAAACAACGTATTCAAGATCACTGAAAATACAGAACTGAATGCATGAAGTTGTAAAACAGTGTGTGTGTGTGTGTGTGTGTGTGTGATCAGTTTAAAGGGAGGAGCTGCAGCTATCTCTTGGATGCTGAATAGTAGTAAAGTTTAAGCAAGTGTAAGAATCTGAGTATCGGAACTATCAGCTATCTTCGGGCAGTGGAAGAAGGTGGCCTGGTTTGATGAATCACGTGTTCTTTAACTTCATGTGGATGGCCAGGTGTGTGCACCAGGATATGGTACCAGCACAACCTACTAACACACGAGTATCACTTTAGTATCACTGCGGTGCTGATCTCCACCCAAATAATACTTTGTGCTCTGTGGTGGTCCTCTGGGGGTTCTGACTACTGAAAAACAGGATAAAATGGAGCTAACAATGTAAGAAATGCAGAGAAACAGATAGAAAGCACTGTATCAATATCACTCTGTATCTGAATATAGTATAGAACTGCTGAAAAACTAATTGGTGCTCCTCTGCCCAACCTTCAGGACTTGTATGTTTCAAGAACCAGAAAACGGGCAGAGATAATCATCAAAGACTCCTCACACCCTGGACACAATTTATTTCAGATTCTTGTCTCTGGCAGGAGATACAGATCACTGTATACAAAATCTTCCAGACACTCGAACAGTTTCTTTCCTCATGCTGTTACACTCATTAACAGCTGATCAATAACACTGCATGCATCTTCAACTAAATGTTGCACATTATTGTTGTTGCACTACATCACACTGCACATTATTGTTGCACTACATCACACTGCACATTATTGTTGCACATCACACTGCACCTTAGTATCAATATTTTATAGATTTTGTATGTTGTATAGCCTTAAATTATATGTATCATTATATTGTACTAGAGAGCCACCATCAACTGGAACCAAATTCCTTGTGTGTGTAAACATACTTGATGAAATAAAGCTGATGCATAATTCTGATCAAACACTGTATGGCCAGTAGAGCTGATAAAATGGACAAAGACTGTAGATACAAGTAGGTGGTTTTAATGTTATGGCTGATCAGTACAAATATAATATTTATTTATATAATGTATTAATTACTGTATACACACATATGTATGTATGTATATATACAGTATATTCAGTTATTTGGTTGTTGCTGAGTGAGTCCAGGAGATCGACTCCTTTGTGTTTGTGGTAACGATGCTTGGACATTTCACCTGGACTCATCACAGTGGAAGCTGGAGGCAAAGCTGGAAAGGAGAACGACTGCACAGTTGCCATGTCGTTTTACAGCTCTGAGAGGAACCCCATTATACTCTTGCCGGCTTTTTCACGTCAGAATGAATCAGTGGAAAAACTGCATTGAGCCAGACGATTGTTTCTCTCAGTACCACTGAAGTGGATTTTCCTCTTGTCAAAAAGCATCTGTAAAACTAACCATCGGCACTGGAGAGCCAGGTGTCAAAGGATTGCTTGTTGGAGATGTTATTTTGAATGATGATTGAGACAGCACTGTGTTGCCACTTGCTCCTATGTCAGGCAGCCTGTTACAGAGGGAGATGTTCCCTGTGTACACCTCAAGATCATAGGCAATAAAACTGCTATCAGAAGACACTTTGTGTCCCCAGGTTTTGGTTTGGGCTTCAAACCCATGAATCCCATGAGTTTTGGTTTGGGCATCAAATAATCCCTCCATCTGCATGTTGTACACAGATGTCTGAGAAAATACAGTCATAGACCCTGAGGAATATTAATGTACTATTTTATACATGCTTATCTCAAGTTATTTGGTTGACAAACCTTGACAGGTGAAGACTGGAAACGTTTTGTGTGTTCTGAGATGTTTTTCTGCTCATGGCAGTTTTAAAGAGTGATTATTTAAGTATATATCTTTATATATATCTTTCTTGCCTGAAAGAAATCTGGCCATTGTCCTCTGATCTCTCTCATCTGCAAGATATTTTCATCCACAGAACTGTCACTCACTTTGCATTTTTTATCACACCACTGTGTGTAAACTCTACATACTGTTGTGTGTGAAAATTCCAGGAGACCAGGAGTTATAGAAATACTCAAACCAGCCCATCTGGTATCAACAATGTCAAAATTCACGAAGATCACATTCTCCACTTTCTGATGTTTGATGTTAACATTACGTGAAGCTGCTGGCCGTATCTGCATGATTTTATTCACTGAACTGCTACTGGATGATTGGCTGATTAAATAATTGCATGAATGAGTAGATGTACATGTAGATGTGTTCCTAATAAAGTGTTCAGTGAATCTACGTCTCCTGTATAGACCTCACCAGTTCAAGTGTGAATCTGGCTAACTGCATAACATGGTGCTGAGTATGAGTCAATGTATTACTGCTGCCGAATCAGTGCTGCTTACATCCGGGTTTTATTGTGGCACTTTTTGCTGGAATGAACATTTTAAACCCATGAAACTGACTTACCAACTTCACTGTGTGCCTCTATGTGCTAATTGGGAAATAAGATCAAACTCATTGGCTAGCTAAGATAGAAGAGTTTTGTTACAACTCAATAGCTTTAGTGTTATTAATTATGTAAATTGTGTACAAATTGTGTCTGGAGTAGTAACCAAATTCCACTTATTTAATGATATAGCAAGTTTTTACATGTGCTAAGAAAAAACACAATTACTCATAAAGGTTATAATAGTGGTCCCATGTTCATGTGAAGCTGATGGTGCTGCAGCACCCAAATTGACCTGAAACTCAGAAGAAGAATGAAGAAATAACTTTAGAACTGAGTAGTTTTCATGTCAGAGATGGTATACCCCATATACCATAGCAACTTGCCAACAATGCATTTTTAATGAACAACGGTTGCACGTTTTAACACTTACACTTGAGACTCCATCCACAGATCTTACATAAACATCTACTAAAAGAAAACTTCACCATAACTATTACATGCTTTCCTATGTTAAACAACACAGTTTATAATCGATTTAGTAAAACGCTTAGATCATGTGGAGCCAGATCTGTAAGATTCACAAAACCATTGGAAGCTCTGATTTCCTTTGGACTTACGTGGACGTTGATGAATGGCCCATGAGTCCCATTAATTACCAGGTGTGCACTTGATTACAGCGGGTTTGCAGATGCTGACCCCCACAAAACACCATAAAAGGCAAAGCTCACAGCACTGAAATTATGAGCACTCACCAAATAAGAATTTCTCATAGGAGGAAGTGGAAGTTATTTTGAATCACATACTCACCCTCCACTTTATTAGGAACCCCTGTTCACCTACTCATTTAGTTATCAAGTTACAATCAAGTGGCAGCTGCACAATGCATATAACCCTGCAGTTACAGATCGAGATTCAGTTCACATCAAACATTAGAATAAAGATAAGTGTGAACCCTGTGACTTTAACCATGCCATGGTTGTTGGGATCAGACAAGCGGGGTTGAGTATATCAGAAACTGCTGATCTCCTGGGATTTTCACACACAACATTCTATCACAGCAGTTTGTCCCAGAATGATCAGGTGTTCAGTTTTAAAAGGTGTTCCTTTTAAAGTGGACAGTGAGTATGTAATATTTGACAGCACCTGAAAAGTCTGGAGCCAAATGATAGAAAAGGTGAATTCAAAGTGAATTATAAGGTAAAAAGAAAATGGTTTGATATAAAATTACAAAAGGATATACAGCCCCCTCTATAGTATTGGGACATATTATTTTTGCTGTACACTGAAAACTTTTAGTTTTACGATGAATCAGAAGATGAATATGAGATGATAGATCTAGATGTGTTAAACAACTACCATACTTTGGTAGGGGGGTATTGGAACGGACAGTCTTACAACATTTGGTTACCTATCCTTCGCTTGCAATAACTGCATCAAGCTGCCAACCATCTACAATCACCAAACACTTGAAGCTTTATTTAACAGACAAAGAACACCAAGAAAAGATTTTCAGTGTTTTCAATGATGAACTTGATTCTACAAATCTTGTCTTGACGGCAGCATAATGTGTCTCCAGAATCCCAGTATAATCCTCCACATCAATGGTACCTTCACATATCTGCAGGTCCCCCATGCCGTGGGCACTGATGCTTCTCAGCACATTACAGATGCTAACAGTCTGGATGGTCTTTTTCAGCTTTGGCACATAAAATTGTCAGTCATTATCTGTACCACTTATTCCCAGTTACGGGGTCACGGGGGAGCCGGTGCCCAGCCGGCAACTCTGAG
>JAOTRJ010000012.1:9203359-9214196 GCA_028564905.1 Leptodoras praelongus
GATATATATATATATTTATATATATATATATATATATATATATATATATATACTGTTTGAGATATTCATCTTATATTCATCGCTTAATATGTAATGAATATAAGATATTACAGTTTACCTTTTTCAAATTAAATTATGAAAAATATGAAATTTTCCACTATATTCTTTACTGCTTCCTGCTCAAATTCAGTTAAATGCTGCGAAACGGATAGGACTTCATTGCTTCAATTCAGATCCATTGTGGTGGTGTACATGCTCCTTAAAATGATATTCAACCCATTAAAAGTCACCACATGGGCCAGGACTGTGATTATAAAATAAATAAATATGTAATGTTTCCTATGCATATATACTCAAATGTTTTCCACTATGACCCTTTTTAACTCTTGTGTAGACTTGAAGACTATGAGTGAGCGCCTGAAGAGTCGTTACTACACCACACGGAAGCTGTTCATGGCTGACATGCAGCGGATCTTCACTAACTGTCGGGAGTACAACCCTCCTGAGAGCGAGTATTACAAGTGTGCAAACCTGCTGGAGAAGTACTTCTACATTAAGATTAAAGAGGCTGGCCTTCTTGACAAGTAGAACAGTCTGAGGGGAAACATCATCCCCTTTTTAAAAATTCCCTTTTTTGCACTTTTACTTCTCCGCTGACACTTGTCAGACTTTTTAGGCATGAGCTCTTTCCAACATGAAAGGTTTTACAGTTTAGACCCTTTTTCCATAAAATTGGTTGTAGCACAAAAATTGTCAGAAGAGCTTCAAAACCCTCTGGAAGTGTAGATGATGTTAGAGAGATAGGTGTGTGTGGGTGTGTGTGTGTGAGAGATCTACACAAGGATATCTTGGTGTGTACGTAGTGTCCCTCATGTTTCTTAAACTTTACCCCTACCAAAAACATAACGTGTTTGAGTGCAAATCAGTGTACGTGAACCAACTTTAAATAATAGTTTATATTTTCTATGGTAGAAAGTTTAGCTTCATGTAGATGAACATACTTTATATGTCATGGAAGTGACATTACTCAAAAAAGCCACATACTTCTGCTACATTTTCTATGAAAAATCTGCACTTATTTAAAAGAATTGTGATAAATACAGGCGTTTATAAGGTCTATAGTAAGAAAATATGCGCAGAGGTTGTTGCTCTGGGTGGCACAGGATTGGAAAGTCTTACTGAGTTTGGGCTTAATTCTGTACAAGTGTTGGGGGGGATACAACCTTGTAGTTAAAGGCAACAACAAAAGATAATGTGCAATAACTCGCAGATTTGTTTTGTAAAATGTTTGTACTTTTAAATATTAAGGAAGAAATAAACTTTGTATTGTGATTTTATAGAATTATTATAAATAGAATTATTAAAATTGTAGATCAAAACTCTGGGAAATTGAAATTGTGATCTAGGCATTAGTATAGAACATACAGGCATATGTATGCAATGCAGTCAATTAAGTTGGTGTAAACCTGGGGAATAGGTTTTAATAGGACACACTTGCAGTGAAATTCAAAAGCCACTCTTAGTTTGAAACTGAAAATGTGATCAGTTGTACAAAATAAAAACTGGACATGACCTCTTTCACTGCCATGCAGTTTTTGCTCTCTTAAGAAACAATGAAATCTATGATAATAATAATGTTGAATTTAAAGCACAAGTTCATGCTAAAAATGTATTAAAGTAAATTTATTCTAAGATGTTTAAAAATACTTTTAGAGAGAGTTAAAAAAAATGAAAGCTCCCCCAAATGCTTAGAATAAATACTTTTAAACAAACCCATGCCTCCTTCATGGCTGGTGCGAAGAGTGATCCTTTCCAGAGGCATCTGCACTCTCAAAACTGCCCAATTATAGGAAATTGTAAGGCTACAAAGACATTCATTATAAGTATGTGCTTCCAAGATTGGGGCAACAGTTTGGAGAAGAACCACATACGGGTGTGATGGCCGTGTACATCCAAGAACCTTACCATTAATTAATTAAATTTATAATACATATAATGAGGTGATGGTGGAAAGGGGAAAAACTCCCTCCCAGCATGTTTGGCATCATAAATCCTTCTGATGGGGAAAGAATAAAGAAAAATGTCAAGTGTAAATTATAATTTTACAATTACAGGTCTAGTGTATAGAGTACTGAAGTATATGGAATACAGTGTTCTTACATTAATACAAAACATGCTGCAATTTCCACACACTACAGAGTTACCCAGAATTGTTACAAACAAAAAAAGTCCACTGTGCAGCAGTTCTGTGGGTTGAAACACATTCAGAAGGGAGAACAGCAGGACTGTTACAAGCTGACAGAAAGGTTACATTAAAGCAAATAATTCTTTACTAGCATGGTGATCAAGAAGCAACTCAGGATGCACAGCACAAAGTTTGAGGTAGATGGGATGCAACAGAAGACCACATTGGGTTCCAGTGCTTTCAGCCAAGAACAGGAAACTGTCTATCATGGACTCACCCAAACCAGACAGCTGAAAACTGAAAAAAGATTGGATTGCCTTGGTTCAAAATGCTTTGATTTACAGTCATACAGAAATTTAGTTTTTCACAGTTTGTTGCTCGAGTGTTCACATTTAAAAAAAAAAAAAAAAAAAAGTCAGATGTTTCTGTGGAACATTATTTTTAACTTTTATTCACAAATGCATCAAATTTATGCAAAGACTCAATACTTGGTGTTTAACCTTCTTTTACAAGACTTCTGCAATTTGCCCTTGTATGCAGGGTATCAGTTTCTGGGACAAAGCCTGACTGATGGCAACTGATGTTTGTCCACCTGTGTGGACCTCCTGAGCTATAGAAAGATTGTTTAGTACTGTGAGATAGTAAGTTAGTAAACTAGGAATAAAGAGAAGCATGCATCAATATGCAGTAGTGATGACTAGGAATGTTTTCAGTAATAAACTTGAGAAAAGGTTGTAGCACAGCAGTCATGCTCATACCTACACAGTCAGGATTTAGGCCTCGTCATAGCACAGAGACAGCACTGGTTAATGTGGTAAATGACCCATTACTGATCAGGGTTGTGTCATGGGTCATACCATTCTCCTTCACAGATTAGAAATATTGTTGAAGTTAAGGGAACGGCCCTCTCCTCTCCTGGTTCAGGTCCTATTTGACTGACCGTTAACAGTTGTATGTCTCAACAAAAACACGAGACACACCAGATTAATAAAGTTGAGGAAAATGTAAAGGACATGAAACATTTCTTTCTTAATATAAGAAATGTCACTGCATGGTGCAGAAAAAAATAGTTCATGCTTTCTTACCTCTAGGTTGGATTATTGTAATGACTTGCTGTCTGAATAGGACCATAAACAAGCTCCAGTTAGTTCAGAATGCAGCAGCCAGACTCCTTTTTAGAACCAGAATATATGATCACAGATCTTATCCACATTGCCCTGGCTCCCAGTTAAATTGACCTTTATAGGTCATGTGTGTGCTTTATAGCTCTGAATGGTCTCGTGCCACAGTAACTGAGCAAACTTCTACTCTGTTTATGATCCACCACACCTACTTTGATAAAAAAAAAAGGTGCAGGCTCTCTGATGGTACATCAAATAATGAAGGATACAGCAAGTAGCAGATCTTTCTCTGTTAAGCTGTTAGTTATGGAATAGATGAGTCACCCTGATGAGGATGGGCTCCCTTTTGAGTCTGGTTCCTCTCAAGGGATATTCCTCGTCATCTCAGGGAGTATTTCCTTGCCAGCATGGCCTCTGGCTTGCTCATTAGGGATAAATATAAATGTCCAGATTTCTGTAAAGCTGCTTTGTGTCAAAGTCCAATTCAGAAATCACCTTGCATAATAATTGCCTGAAATTACTTGGCAATTACTTGGGAGATCTACCCATGGTTCATCATGAGAAAATTACTATTGAATGGCGTCAACCTTAGGGAAATCATAAATGAATCCATCACAAAGTCTTACGAAGATACATTTATTCTTAACACGTGGAACATGTAGTATAAAGATTTCATACTGAATAAATTATATTCATTAAGCCAAAAAACATCAAGATTTTTAGCTACATTGTCTGAAATACAAATATGCAGAATCCATAGCACTTTGGGGTAACGGGTGATTTCTTTAGGAATTGCCTAGATTTGGTTGAATGTAGATGTACTGAACTAATATGTTTGGGTTGATTATAAAGAGAGAAAATCCTGTTCCCATATGTATGTGAAGGAAGGATAATAAACACATGGCAATGCAAAATGAAGAGATCTTGAGTTTAACCTTTAATTAACCAAATATTAAAAATGGTGAAGAGCGCAATATGGTGAGAGAGAAAGAGCAAAGTGTATTGTACATGATTATTTACATTGCAGCCTGGACTGCATTTGAAGTTCAAGACCAGTCCTAAGAGGTGAATTCTTTGTGGGTCAAGTCATACAATCAAGGGACAAAGAGGTCGGGGTGTTGTACACGATAGTTTGCAGGGAGAATGTCCTTTCCCCCTCTCTCTAAATAAGAATGAAAATCATTTTTAAAAACTACAGTTGTTGCTGCCAAGTCAGCATTATCTCAGTGTGAAACAGTATTATTATTACAGTATGTTTACAGCTTGTCACTTTAAGGTGTACAGTACAAAAAAAGTCATACAATCTACTGTACAGGCCTTCCATTTACAGATGTCTGTTCACAGCCAATGATCTGGTCCCTGGGCTCAGTGTATACATCATCCAAGTTACAATTTATATCACAAACAAGAATCTGAAACTGTATAGTCTCAGAAAAAGAGCTAACAATGGTGTCTGCCAGCCCAGTTAACCAAAAGAACCACTGGGCACCTTTATCCCCCAAACTCACTGTAATTGTAACAGTAACTTTGGTTAGATTGTATTTTTCTATTTTTTAAATCTACCTATTATTTAATTTAAAAGACATCCTTCCAAAATGGCAGCACACTCTCCCAAGGTCATAAGTCATGACTCCACATTAGTTTCTCTTCATTTTATTTGTGGTAAATCCACTTAGTTAAATCCTTGCTTTAGAAAGAAGCAAGGTAGAATGATCAATCAGTGGAATTTGAGGTGATTTTTGCATAAATTAAAAAAGGACAGTCAGTTTTTGCTGTTACATTTCTCCATTCACACATTCAAGGGGGTTAGGGGGGGAAAAGCTCATCCCCACAGCCGTCATGACTGGCCAATCAGGAACAGTACATCACAGATCACATGGGACACTCCTGAGTTCAGAAGTGGGGATACAGAGACGTCCAGTAGCCGTGACTCAAACAACATGAACTCAGAGTGGTTCTCCTCTACTTTGGCGAGGGCATGCAGGGCACGGGCAGCCCGCCGCATCATGTCCACACTAGTGGGTTCAAAGTCTGGCCCCTGCATATGCAACAGTGAAGCCTGGCTCTGTCGGAACTGTGTGGCTGCAAGACTGTCCTCCAGAAACCCCAGGAGATTCCCTATACTGCCTTTCTGCACAGCAATGGCCCGAGCTGCCAGGCTGTCACCCTGGGCCAGGTTGGCCAACAACACCACTGCCATCTCCCGGCACACAGGTACCTTACGGTCACCAATTAAGCGTACCAGTGAACTGTAGAATTTCTCCAAGCGACTGAAGGGTGGTGTGGCCAGAATGAGGTCAACATTATTGTCCTGGATGCTGAGCTTGCTAAGGGTCTCAAGAACCATTCTCTGAGGGGAAACTGCTCCATTAAGCCCCAGTGTAGGAAAAGGATCAATGGCTTCTGCTGAAGGGCAGACAGCCCAGTGGAGAAGACCATCCAGCAATGGCAAGCAGATACTCTCAGGATATATAGACAGGTCCAACTGGCCCGAGATGTTCGCCAATGTAACCAGACAGTTTTCTCGCAGAATCTCCAGACAGTCCCACCACCATTCATCTTGCTCACAGCTCACTCCTTCATCCTCCTCTTCCTCTTTCTCATAGGTGACAGGAGACTCCTTGCGCTCAGGATGCCGGTGATGAAGGAGTACCACACGGCCCAGTATAAGCAGCAAGCCTGGGTGTTTGGACATTTCAGAGTCATTGCCAGGGATGAAGGAGAGACTGCGGACAATGTTAGAAATGCATATACACCGACGGGCTAGAGCATCCTGCCAGTCTGAAAATGTGCACAATGGGGACTCATCTTTGCTGTGTGGCTCATCCTCAAGAATCTTAATGCTGCTGATCTGCTTTGATGGGTCAATGCCAAACAGGAACTTGTTCTTCTCCTTCTCATTCTCCATTCCGTTCTGCACAGCTTCTTTAGTCACTGATGCTGACCAGCCAGACAGCACATCATCAACAGTGGCCACACTGGTAATAGTTGTGATATTTTCCTCCCCCAGTGGCTGGTCTGAGGCAGGCTCAGATTCTGGTTGCTGCTCATTTTGCTGGTGTGGTATACTTCTTTCATTCTTAATTCTGTTCTCAGTAAGCACGTCCGCTATGGGAGGTGCCTCTGTATTGAGAGGTACCTGTTTATGAGGTTTTAGCGACTCCATCTTGCTCTCAAAGTGAGTTTGGATGTGCTCCGTGGTGTCACCTCCACCAACACTCCAGTGAATCAGTCCACTGTCAAAATTCTGTCGCCGACCAAACTTGCCAGTGCGTCCGATAACAAATGGGTCTTTCTTCCACACTACCTTAATGGGAAGCTTGTCAAATTTGCTAGCCTGTTTGAGCTTTTCCTGTACTGCACTACTGTCCTGGAAGGAAGTAGATAACTCATGCACTTTAGATGAAGAAATTTCTAATTCCTTCTCTTCTTCAGACTTATCACTGTATTTTTGGTCATGCAAAAGCTCATCCTTCTCATGCTTGACTTGGATCAGTGATGCGTGTTGGCTACTGTTCTCCTCTTTGTCCTCTTCTTCATCCACCTGCCCTAGATCTGGGCTTTCTTCATCAAAGATGTCAGTGTCGGGAGCATCTGGGTCAATCAGTGTTCGTTGTCCAGGATCTCCAACCTCATATTCTTTCAAAATACCAAAAATTTCAATGAGGCATCGACGGAAGTACTCCACTATCAGTTCAAGGAAGCCAGGGAGCTGAAAGAAAATAAAGCATGATCATCAGACTAAAATCAACATCCTTTTCATCTTGAGGCAATGTAATCCATACTTCATGCAGTATGCTCAGTAAATCCAGTTCTACAGACAGTACAAATCTCACCTGACACAGACTGAAGCTAGAAATGCTATTATCATCATACAGAAGAATACTGATTGTGTCCAAGGCCCAAGTGTTCTCTGCCAGTAATCCTGATTTGAGGGACATCATGATTCTCCAGGCTTCGGGTGTTCCTACATACATGTACATTTATATGTACATATGCAGAAAAGCAAATATCAACCAACTGATGTACACACGTACCACATGGCAAAATGCTAAAATGCTTACAGTGTCTTACCAATGTCTTTCATCATGAGTCTGCGGCGTGGTTTGAGGATGGGCTGGGTCACCTCCACAGACCCTGGAGGAAAGGCTACATCTCCCCTTATCATTGGAGACTGTAGTGGTGGTGGGGCTACGTGTGAGGCTGGGACTAGAGGTCCAGCTTTCTGAATCTTTATCCCAGTGTGTATATATGGGGACTTGCTGGGTGATGTACTGTTATCCATGGTTCTTGGCATGGGTGCTGGACTTGATACCTGTGGAACATGATTTTGAGAGGACTGAAAATTGGATTGGAGCGTTCTAGAAATTGGTGGACCAGAACCACCTGGTCCATAAGGAGGCTGCCTCTGGCTGACATGATTAGGCCATGGACCTTCATGATTCATTCGCTGTTCTGAAGGTAACATGTCTTCAGAACGATTCATGGCATGGAACCCTGGACCTTGAGTGGGAACTCCAGGAGGTCCCTGACGACTGGGATAGTTTGGATAGTTGATGTCATTTCGGCCTTGCCACATGGAACCTTGGGGCCCATCAGGGACAGAGGGCAAGGGGCTGCCCATCATCTGTGGTGTCATGGAGGACTGCGAGTTAGAGCCTCCAGCATTAGGCCCCCTGTCCCGTCCAAAACTGAAAGGGAACTGACTCTGTGGACCAGGTGGACGTCGATCTGTGCCAGTATAGGCATTATACTGGTTGTACATGTCCTGCTGGGGTTGGGGTCCACTTGAGGGTTGGGTGCCCTGTTGCTGCTGGCCACTGAATAGATACATTTCCCCCTCATGACGCTTTGCTGGGGGACCATAACCACCATCTCCAGGCCTTTTCTGTGTGTAATTCTGCAAGATCGAATTTGGGAAAAATTTTTTTAAACATTAAGCATGTAGAGACATTCTGACATATTCTGACATTCTGTAGATTATTAAGACCATTATTTGGCTGTATAATATGTTTCTTAAATAAACCATTTGAGCAATGCATTCAGTACTATACAAACCAGCTGTTGTGGGTAGATTCCAGGCTGCTGACTTGGGTACTGTCCACTAGGGGGTGCATTTTGACTAGGGTACTGATTAACATAGGAATCATGCCTGCTGAAAAAGAAATATGGCTAAATAACTATTTAAAAATAAGATAATAAGCATAACGGATGAGAAAAAGTAATGCTAACCTTTGGTGCTGTGGATTAGGTGAATACATCCCGATGTCAGCAGCAGAGGGCATGGTGTTTGGCTGTGGGGCTCCAGGACCTATACTGCCATCTGGACTCATGCCTGACTCTTGTCTGTGAGGACATATTGAAGGATAAATGTACATGATTTTCTATGAAAAACTTTGCTGCTTTTTTGGCTTGTATTAGATTGATAATAGTCATGCTGGTGTACCAGTCATTTTTCTATGTTTGTATATGACTATGAAAAGTCATCATAACATTGCAAACTATTAAAAGAAACTCCTTACAGACGAGAGCCAGGCATGGGTCCAGAGGGCATGGTGTTTGGCTGTGGGGCTCCAGGACCCATATACTGCCATGTCTGGCTCTTGTCTGTAAGGACATATTGAAGGGAATATGTACATGTTTTTCTTTTAATACTTCTTATTGTGTGGTTTTTCACACGGAGGCATTTTCCCTGTTTGTATGTGGCTCTACAAAGACATTCTAACCTGTACTAGTAGTGCAGTCTTGTTCATTTTTCCCCTATCGATGTTGCCTGTTTTTGTGCTTAACCAAAACTACAGTATGAAAGACATACTTCTATATATAAACAGCTTTGTGTTAAGACAATGACATATGGTGACAGGAAATCAAATAAATGCATTATAAATAGTGATCTGCAGAGTACTGAACCATTAGTTGATTCATAGGTGTGCCTATAAAACCGTACAATAGCAGACACTATGAGAATGCAATATTATGTTATCATATCTGAGATTCATAGATACTTGTGGAGACTTAATGAGTTTAATGTTAATATCCAGCAAAGTGTTTAATATCTTCAAACAGATAAGAAATAGCCAAAAAGCAAGCATCTTTTACCTTCGATCATATCCTGGTCCATATGGTCCATACTGTTGTCTCTGACCCAACTGCATGTTACAAACAGGTCCAGGAGGGC
Organism: Leptodoras praelongus; assembly: GCA_028564905.1. Classification (NCBI taxonomy): domain Eukaryota; kingdom Metazoa; phylum Chordata; class Actinopteri; order Siluriformes; family Doradidae; genus Leptodoras; species Leptodoras praelongus. Next base: position 9,212,844 of record JAOTRJ010000012.1, read on the forward strand.
CTCTATTATATTGCTCAGTCATTACACTGCTGGGGCCTTGTCCTGGATTCATGAACTGCTCACCAGCTAAATGGAAATTAGACACACAGTGAAGTAACATTAGCATTTAATGATAAAATAAAATAGATAGGATATTAGCAATGATTCTGTAACTGATGGATATTGAGAAGTGTTTTATTTATAAAAATAGAAGTTTTAAAATAGTTTTATTAAATTTTTCTTTATTAAAGTAAAGCAATGTCAGTCTAGTTCAGATGTTCAGAGAATGTGGTTTGTGGGGAACATCTGAAACATTTATGTTCAGTCACCAATGTATTGCCAATATTTTATGTATAGTTGCAAGCTAACCCATTCTCAATTCTCACCTTTCCTCATGCCACCAAAAGGGTCCTTATTGGGCTCGTATGGACCTAAACGACCCATTATATCAGGTAGGCCCCCCATTCCAGGCTGGCAACTGGAGTTGGGCGTCAGTGAGGTCCGTCTAGCAAACGTAGGGTCCCCACCTTCAACAAATGGGTCTTGAACATTCACACTGCTCCTGTTTGAAGATTAGAGAGAAACAGCTGCTGGTTTATAAACAATACCAATTGTCTTCTAAAACATCATCACTGATCAGCCTTGTATGAAGAGCCTATTCAAATACTGAACATACCGAGCGCCAGGCATAGGGGGCATCTGGCTGTGGGGTGTTGATGCAGGGGTCGGGGGTTTCAGATCATTTCCTTCAGCCATGGAGCTACTAGTCGACTGTGGAGTCTGAGGGCCTTGTAAAGATCCTGATCCCGCTGGAGAAAGACACAGAAATACCCGTTTGAAATACAAGCAGGTGTCCTACAGTTAGGCATTTTAGCTGTTTACCAAAACATATTCAAGATACAGTTATATAAGCAATATGGGTTTAAACTGCAGACTCTCAGCTTTAATTTGAGTGTATTACCATCCTAATGGCATTTGCATTTGGAAGCTGTTGCTGTGAACTCACAACATGCAGCCAAAGGAGCTAACCATCATTAGGCTTGAAAAAAAAGAAGAAAACCAGAGAGATAGAAATGTTAGGAGGGGCAAAATCAATAAAATCAAAAAAGTTTGGTGCATTGGTACAAGGAGTGCACTGGTGAGCTTGGGAACTCAGAGACCTGGACGTCCACGGAAGTCAACAGTGGTGGATGATCACAAAATCCATTCAACAGTGAAGAAAAACCCCTCACAACAGCCAAGTAATAATAATAATAGGTTGGATTTATATAGCGCCTTTCACAGGACCCAAGGACGTTTTACAAAAACAAATACAAAACAGATAAGTACAGATAATCAGATGGAGGAAGCTGAAGGAGAGAAATAGGTGGAAAA
>JAOTRJ010000012.1:9769312-9782412 GCA_028564905.1 Leptodoras praelongus
AGGATTAGAGGACGACTAAGACAAACTGTGCAGCAACAGACGAGCTACTGTGTCTGACTTTACACCTACAGGGTGGAGCGATATGGAGGATGTGTCTGACAGGAAGTGAACACAGTGTTTAAACACTCTGATCCAGTCACACCAGTACAACACACACTAACACACCACCACCACATCAGTGTCCACCATCTGATCGATGTAAATAAATAAGGGCTCTTCATAAGGACCTCAGTCACTAAAACGTTTCTATTTGGGACGTCAACATCAGCTGGTCAGCTGGTCTGTCAGAAAGCATTTAGGGGGAAAAACAGAGATTAAGTGTTACGTATGTCACATACAGCAGTATTGTGTGTAGTAGTGCAGTATAATTGTATGGTATTCATCAAGATTTATTTTAATCATATTTAAAAATCATACTGTTTATTTAAAGTTATTCCATCGTTTTCCAGACAGTTCTGGCCTGAGTCTTATATTTTTAGATGCAGGCCACATTCGGCATGAGTCCGGCTATCCAGCACCCAGCCGCACCTCTTGCTACAGATATGGACAGTGCACTGTTAGCTAGGCCTGTGATTTTAATTAGAGCTGATTGAATTTTTTAATTGTCGTTAATATTGGTTTTAACACATTTTGATTTGCGTTGTACATGCAGGTAGACGCCGTAGGCCATTGGGAATGTTGATGCCATCACATCATTGATTGTATCCGCCAGGGCTTATATATAAAGCGATAAACATCTAGGGAAGCTTCTAGAGCTGCTTCTGCTGTGAGAACGGCGAGTTGTCACAATTGTGTGATTTTCAGAACGTGAGATGGGTCACAGCATTTCCGAGGTAGGAGCAAAGTTTGGATTTTCATGGATGTGCATTATAAGAGTATACGGCGACTACAAGAATACCAGCAAAACCTTGAACTTACGACAGCAGCATGGCCGTGATAAGACTCTGGGTGAACGTGAGCAGTGTCAGCTGGTGAGAACCGTTTTCATACTGGGGCCTCAGCAAACATCAGCATGAGGACTGTCCAACATTACGTTCCCTCCAAGACCCTGTCTGGGACGTACCAAGTGTTAACTGCTATACCAGTTTTCCTGGTACTTCAGTGTACATATGGAGTTCTTAAACCACATCTACATACATAACTAGCATTGTAATTAAAGAGCCATCTTGTCATGGTTCAGTTTTAGTGCCAAAAGAGAAAGAATCCAAAATCATGGATTTACATTTTACAGTATAAAAATAACCACTACGCCCAGTCACAACCATTTATTTATTCAGCCAGTGGTTTGGAGGACAATCTGTTACACACGCAATCAATCCATGACGATATTCTCTCCTCTCTCTCTCACACACACACCATATATATATATATATATATATATATTCTTATAATTCATTTCTCTCTTCATATTTGTCTAATGCAGAAGCAGCAGTGGACTCAAGATAAAAGATAAAACATCAATAAGAATTTAAATATACATATGTATTTATAACAAAATACCTCTATAGAATTGCACGACTAATGCACTTATGCAGGGGGCGATGGCAACGAATGAGCAGTTTTTGGTAAGGTGTACATTCTGAGGCAGGGGTCTTCAGTCTGATCCAGGAAGGGCTGGTGAGGCTGCACCAGTTAAAGCCTGCAGCTGCATTCGCCCTTTTAGACCGTAAGATCGAACACCCTTGTTCTATGGCATACAATTAAAAAACGATTTGGTTCCGTTTTAGGCTTCTAAAATTGATTCTCAAAACAGGAAGTAAGCCATTGCTAGGTGATTAGCCCACACTGATCTGATGCATTCACACTGAGAAGGCTTGTGATAAGCACACATGTAACTGAGACCTAAAACACATACTAATTTGGCCTTCGAGGACAGAAATCAGGTACGTTATTTGCACATCACCTTGACATAAAGGATCACCTCGGTACAATATATACAGTACATACACTACTAGAGCCACACCTTCGACATTAAGACAGGAAAACGCTATATGTGTCAACACTCTCTTGGGCCTTAAAAGTGCACAGTAATAAATAGAATTTTCATTTTCACACAAATACATACAATATCTTATCAATTAAATATATCAATATGTCAATATTGCAACAAAAATAATAATAATAATATATTACATATAATAATCAGTAAACAAACAAACAAATAAATAAATATAGAGCAGACATAATCAGTAGACATCACTAAGCAAGCAGGGTGCAGTTTAGTTTACACTCAACCATGAACTGCTCTAAACTGCTTTCGTTTTAAACGTTGACATTGGTACAGCACAAAAAAACCCGTAACAAAACATGGGAAACCTCAAACAGGGGCAGTGGAGCTCCGTGGTTAAGATGATGGACTACTGACCAGAAGGTCATAAGCTCAGATCCCACTGCAACCAAGCTGCCGCCACCGGGCCCCTGAGCACGGCCCTCACCCCTCCACCACCCAGCTGTGTGAATGACATAAATGTAATCACTCTGGATAAAGGCGTCTGCCGAATGCCATAAACGGAAAAATGCCTTTTCCACCAATTTTAAAAAAAACGTCCGTTACGTTCATGTCTGAGAAATGTTTTATCATTTTAGCCTATACGCTGGATTAATAAGTTTCTCGGTGGTAGCAATTACTTTGAATGAAGTTGCACTTGTAGATGCCAATTTATATACTTTATATACTATTATAATTATGTGCTGACATTTGAAAGCATTATTACTAACTAATAGTGCTTACCACTATTCCTGCAGTAACTACGTTCCTTTAAAGCAGCTCCTACGTGCTATTCTCAAAGTGGATACTTACCAGTTAACTATAATATTTAGTGATTAGTATCCTCAGCACCTAACATTATTACTAGCTTTCATTGTGTATATTATTACGGATATTATGCACATTGTGTTGGAAACTAAATTCCCCAAAGTCCAGTCCTGCCCAATATTAATATAACCATATAATGAATTCTGAGAACATGTCCTAGTGCCATCTGACGAAAATGACTCCAGTACATTTTACTGACACTGTGGACATAGTGTTCAAGTCGAATGAACATCAACCTTCTTTTTAACTAAACACTTTCCTGGGTAGTAATATGGGATTTCTCCTCATTAGTAGATGTAACCAGTGGTTCTGTGGCAGATTCTGGATTCTGCTCAGTCACAGCTTCTGAAGCCATGTTCCCAGAGGAACCGGGCTGCTCCTTCCCTTCAGAACGTGTTTGTGTTTGCGTCAATGGGACTTTCTCCTTTCCTGAAGAGGTGGGCACCGCGTCATCGCCCTCCTCTACGCTGGTGTCTGCAGGAGGCTGAGGACCCCGGAAGCTTTGAGCAATCTCTTCGAAGGTCCGACCCTTGGTCTCAGGAACACGGAAGAATGTGAAGATGAAGAAGAGGATGAGGAAGAACAGGAAGATAAGGAAAACGTATGGGCCGCAGAGTTCCTGTCAAGTAAGATTCATAGCTTGTTAACAATCCTTCAAATAACAAAGTTAGACAAACGACATGATCCTAATACATCACACTACAATAGGACATTGTAGAATATTATAACAGGGTACATCCAACCTCTGTTCCAGGACATCTAAGACATTGTATCAAATGTGACTGTAATGCTCCTCTACGTTCAGATGTACACTGCCCAAGCTATAAAGTGGACAACACTGGAACCCTGCTCCTGTCAGGAATTTGTGGAACTGAGCAGTGTTGCTTAGCTTAGAGGATTTTTTTCTTTTTAATGGTTCTATTAGGGTCGTGAAGTCGTGTGCGTTAGTCTCTAGCATTACTAACCCTTAGTTTTGGGAAACTGATGCCCACAAGGAAGTTGGCTGTCCAGTTGGAACATCCTGCAACAGCCATGGCGGCAGGCCGTGGTCCTTGGGAGAAGAGCTCAGCAACAATGAACCATGGGATGGGTCCTGGACCCATCTCGAACATAGCCACAAAGGCAAACACTGCTCCAATGCTCACATATTTCACAGAGTCGATGTGTTCCTGGTTAGAAACAGAGACAATAACAAATAACACACAGGTCTAGGATAATGGAAAAAGAAAAAAAAAGGTGATGTTAGGAAAGAGGATGTGGGACCTACCAATAGGAGGGTAATGGTCATTATCAGGGCACTGATAGCCATGCCACCCAAGCCAATAAGGTGTAAAGTCCTTCGTCCGGCTCTTTCAACAAGGAAGAGCTTCAAACAAAAGCAAAGTGATATGAAAACCACAAACTAAGACACATTATTCAAAGAATAGTTTTGGGCAAGAAAATCAAATTCACATGATTTTCTGCTTAATCAATAGTGTGGTCAATAAGCCGAGACCTGACAGGTGTCCCGTTATAATGTAGCTTATTCAGTTTTATTATATTAGCTTTTCAACGTACAGCTTAGTCAGTAAAGCCCATTCAGCGTACTCACCTAACTAAGTTAACACACGATTCTTAATTACAATTAAATCCCAAAGCGTCGGGTGCCCAGTAGAGTCTCGAGACGTATGTACGAAGAAAATACATATACATTACAGCACAGTGAAATTAATTTCTTTACTATCCCAGGGGTCAGATTGTAGGGTCAGTTTTGACACAAAACTTTGCTCTGGGCCTGACAGCGGTGCTGGGGCTTACGTTCAGTGATTTGTAACAGTCTTGAGACAACACCTAACGGTTATATCAAGGATTTGCCAAAGGAGAAACTGTGCACTGAGCCAGTTGGCCAAGCTGTGTATTTATACAGTCAATAGTGAAACATGCTTCTGCTGACAGTCAGTGAGCATTCAGCCAGAAATGAAATGATCTGAGGTATAGCATCACCAGTTAGACTACTGAGGTTGCTCTTGTCCGTGTTCCTGAGATAAGAATGTGTCTATATGTGGGTGGTGTATAGCGCTCATAATATTTTCTCTGCATTTAAGCTTGAGACAGTCTTCCATCAGAAAGGCTTGAGTAGCCCTTGACTCAGAATTCCTGCCCATGAACGGCTCTATCCGTAGTCCTATAGCTCCTATGGCTTGTCCATTGGCTCAAACTGAGCTCTTGGTTCACCTGGCACACCTGAGTCCAGATTGTTCTTATGTAGACGTCTTATGTAATTGTTGGACAGGTCTCCCTTGTGAGAGATCTGTGATCTCAATGGGACTAACCTGGTTAAAAAAAGGCTAAATAAATACAAAAACTCATTCAGTCCAGTGCAGTAACGTCCAGGGTGCCTCTCCTCTTCCATGGGAATGCCAATGCTAATGCCAGCATCTTCTGGCCACTTCAATTCCTTTCTCTTCCTAGAAAGCTCTGAAGCTCTATAGTCTGTTCTCTTCACTCTTTGGACATGCAGTAGTTTTTTATTTTAGTACTCCATACCTCATGTGCACAAAAATGTATAATTGTGAACAGCGAACAGTGCGTACGTTACGTTTCTGTTTTGTTCTGAGGTCTGGATATCAGTTTTGGTCTTAACTCCCCTCTATAGACACTTGTAAGTAAACTTTAGACAGCAAACAGGTCTTGGCAAATCAATTACATCCTAGTGAAGTATTTACCTGAATTCATTTAGGTGCCAACAGTTTTAACTAAACTTATTTACTTACAGATACCACAGTGAAAACAGTGTTCACAACTCCAGCGCCGATGGTAGCATATATTGGCTTGGTCACACCAGCAGACTCAAAAATACCTGTTGAGTAGTAGAACACCTGAAAGAAATACAGTCGAATGCACAGCTCTGTTAGTTAACTGCACGTTAGCGTAGCTGTTGGTGTGTCTGGTGTGTTTTACTGTCTGTATCACTCACAGCATTAATCCCTGACAGCTGCTGGGAGAGCTGAAGCATGACAGCAATGAGAAGCGGCTGGCGATACACGGCTGTGCGGAAGAGCTCGGGGATGGCCACCCTCTTTTCCATGTTCATTTTTGCACTTTCTTCCTTCATTTCCTGCATGTCTTTTGACACATCGTCACAGCCACGGAGGCGCACCAATGCTGGAGCACAAACCAGGGGTTAGTTGTTCTGACTGCTCTTTGCTGTGGTAAATTAGGTCCAAATGGTATACATCATATGATCAAACTTAATAGATTCATTAATCTGAAGTCCAGAGTCAGGCAGAGTGTTAGGATTCATGTACAGAGGCACTTTGAAAGCACAAGCAGTCACAGTATAGAATTTAGCAGTGGCCATGGGCTTGTGGTAAAAGAATCAGCCCAGTGATCCCTGCCACTGGCAAGGTGTGACTGAAGTGCCATTGAGTGCTCATTCCACCACCAGGGTGCCAGTATAGGCAAAAGTCAAGTCAGAAGTTTGATGGGTGGTGCACAGTGATGTTTGATAAGCACCTTCAGGTGGATTTTTGGCTTTTGTAGGTAAATCAACTATGACCAGCTACAGAAAACCAGTGGTGGGAAAGGCAACAATAGAGAAGAACTTGGGGGTTGTCATATTCTGGGTCAGTTGCAAGGGTCAGTTGCCATGCACAAGAAGACCTGCCAATTTCAAGCTGAAGCAGTTGAGATGACAAGGTCTGATCCTCCTTATGTTGTAAAGGAGAAACCTGTATGATCAAGTCAGGATAGCCATATGAGGAGAGAAAGATAGTTGGCTAACCAAGATTACCCCCAAGCTTTGTCCTGGGTTTGTCAGGAGATGTGATCCAATGGTTATCTCAACAGATCACCAACAACGTTCATTTCTTAAAGTTCATTTGAAGTTTTGAAACAAAAAAAAAAAAACCAAGAATTTTGCTTTTGGAAAGTCTCCCACGTTAAGAGCTCTTGTACATGGTAAACATTTTTACACATCACACATTTGAATGGTAGTGTTGCTGTCAGAGTTAACAAAGAAATGATAAACTTATTATAGAGTTATTGCTAATGTCACATGTTAGGATTTCACCTTTGCGAGCTTGCTCCTCTTTATTAAGGTTAATGAGAAGATAGCGTGGACTCTCAGGGCAGAAAGGTAGCAGCAAACATTGCAGTACAGCAGGGACCACAGTCAGAGCCAGCAGCACAGGCCATAATTTATCTGAACCCAGCAGATACTCCAAGCCAAAGATCTATATGCAGCCACAATGTTAATTGGATGCACACCCATAGGCTTACATATATACTTGCAAATATGAGTATATTAGTATGTCAGCAATAGAGAAAATTTAGAAAGCTTGTGTTAGTTTGAATTGGGTTAGCAAATTCAATAAGGGACAGACCGACACAGCAGATAAGTCATCGACAATCATGTTTTCTGAGCATTAAAAATCCTCCAAACTATCATCAGAAGTCATTTGCATTATACGTTTAAATGGCTTTGTAATTGTTGTAGATTCACAGTCATGCCCAGTTAAATTACTTGGGTGGAATTATAAATAAAGAAAGACATTTTAAAGGACATCTATTTAAATTCTGTACTATACCACACAATGGCAAGCATGTGAAATAACTGTAATTGCAAACCTGTGCGATTAAGATGCCTACTACCACACCAAGCTGGTGTAGAGTCCCAAATGCTCCCCGGAGAGGAGTTGGTGACACTTCCCCCACATACATGGGGGTGAGACCTGTGAAAAGGCCACAGAAGAGGCCAATAATCAAGCGCCCAGCGATAATCATCTCAAAAGAAGAGAAAAGCGTGCACAGCCCCATGAGTGCTCCACCGATCAAGGCCAAGATATTCACCAAAAACATGGAATTCCGTCTGCATAAACAGAAAGAAAAAGAAGTAGATGAGTGTGTGAGGTAACACGGAGTAGGGATGAGTCAAAAAAGGGCATTCATTATGAAATGGTGGTTAAAAAATGTGAGGCACAAAAAAAAACATTACTAATATTACAACAGTCAATATTAGCCCTGACCACTCAGCGCACTTTCTGATCTGGAGGTGTACTGGAGGACTGAAGCTACCAGAACATAATGAGGAAGATGTTCCCCAGAAAACATCTGGAATAGCTTTGCTTCCAAACCAACTCTAGATCAAGAGGCAAACAGTGTACTATGAGCACAGGATAACGATAAATCAAGGGTGGCGTTTCAACACCTTGGTTCAGACACATGTTGCACAGTGACAGCAGGGACAAAAGACATCAGTAATGACTGACATTCCCTTTGGAACTTTCACCAGGTATGGCCATGTGACCAGGGTCCCTGGTAGTTACCCAGAGCATGGTGACACACCCTACATTTTATTTCACCACATTTTATTTTGATTTTCCCAGGGGTTGTGTTCCAAGTCCTGGATAACCATGTACTAGGAACTGATTCAGACTAACTGGAAAGGTATCCAGGTATGCCAGTTAGGGTTGTACTGTACAACAGATTAGCTGTAGTTCAGCTCACATACCACTTCCCATGGTGTACTGGACATTGTAGGGAATGTTCCACACACCCTTGTAGTTCATTCATCTTTAGCAGTAATCTTGACTTCAGACAGACAGTCATCCCATGATCATTAATATAACAGGGACTAGGTCAGTCATTGACCACTGTACCCTGTCCTACACTGTAGTGTTCAGAGTGTCCTACATTCTGATAGGTTGACACATCTTTTCCTATTCTGAGGTGAATCCACATGATTACTGGGAATTACAGCTTGTGTCCTCTCAATGTGATGATGGTTTATTCCAGGCTGTGGTATTTGAGGTTAACTGAAGGCTCAACCTACTTGGGAAAATGTCCTTAATCCCAACCACCCAACCACCGCCACTGTGGTTAACATCCTAGTCATGCCACCAAAAGCTGGAACACCTCACAGCAGTTTATCCAAACTGGTAAGGTATGACAACATCTGTCACTCATGAGGGTGTAACACATCTAAGGTACTTTGCCGCTTGGTGGACCACAAGAGCCTCTACCTCAGACCACAAGAGTCTCCTTTGCAGGCCCTGTTCTTCCTGAATGGTTCCATGGGGTGTGGACATGCACTGAAGATGAAGACTCAGATGACTGAAACCAGGATCTGCCCTGCATCTCATTCTAGGTGTCTTACTGCCAAAACTTATTGGCTAACTTCATTCATTCATTCATTCATTCATTCATTATTTTGACCGCTTATTCCTTTTCAGGGTCACAACCCTAGACAGGGCACCAATCCATCGTCAGGCAATGACATAACAATAGGAATGTTTTTCCAACATAATCCTAATCACGAGGAAGATTGTTCTAAAGTCTGAGTCTGACCATAGCCATGTGACATATACAGCTTCCACTTGTATGAACCAAGAAAGGGAATGTCTGCCATGACTGGTGGCTTTTACTAGTATGGCCACCATGTGATCAAGAAGGTGTCAGAAATTTGTGCATGCAGTCAAGAAGGTATCCAGGTGTTGAAAGACTGCCCCTGGTGGTTGCGTATATTTCTGGTGGTGGTAAAATGAAACAGATTAGTGTACTATTCAAATTTAGCCATAACATTCTTATATATATTTTTCTAACCTTCAAAGACATGAATTCAATCAATTTTATGACTTGTAAGACTTTATTGCAATAAATTAAAGATTTAAATTTGTAGCCCATCTTAGCTGAAGACTTCTGTGAAGCTGATACCCAATCCAAAAAGAATCATTTCTTTGTATTGCTTTGAGCTGCAAAGATATTGCTTATAGTTTAGTTTCGATTTAAGTCGAGTCATGCAGAACATCAGAGTGCAATAGAAACTACTCCAGTTCTTCCAATGTTCTTGGAGATCAGCTATGGCAATTTGATCTTAAAATCATCTAAAACATCTTCACAGTTCACACATGATGCATTCTCTCAGCATGACTACCACAACAAAATACCTCCTGGGTACTCCACCACTTAAGATGGCTCTGGGAACTCCACCACTTAATCCAACCACTTAAGATGGCTCATCACTCCTGTTGTTTAGAAGGATCAAACAATACCATATTGCTTTTGGTAAAATCATTAAATACATAAAGAAAAAAATATTTGAGTTCTTTTTATATTAAGGAGGGGTGTGGCTTCATCCTGAATTGGGAACCCTTGGACTCCAAGACAGCACTGTTACCCCTACACCAAGCCAAGGCACCCACTTCACCTGAGAACCTTACATCCCTGAGCCTGAGCATTATTCTGGATATTCTGTGATAATGGAGAACCAACCAGCCATTACTTCCTCTGTTGTCAGCTTCTTTACTAAGATAAAGAAAGTTTTTGATCATTATGTCCAGGGTAGAGATGCTACCAACTGCCTACTCACCTTCCATCAGGGTTCCTGTAGTATAGCAGAATTTTCAGTAGAATTTAGGACATTTAGGGCAAATTCATGGTGGAATGATACGTCACTCCAAGAGGTGTTTCTGAATGGGCTCAGTGATTAGATAAAGGACAAGTTAGCCACTGACCTACTGCATAGACCTACTTCCTGGAGATCCCCTAGCTACCAGTTGATAAAACCTGGCCTGCCCAGAAAAAGAAGCAATGGAAGATACATTGATAACTCCATTAATGCTGATATAACCTGTCCGTCTTTTTCCCATGTTGGTGCAAGCCTTTTCTTTGCAGAAAAAAAGAACACTCAACATTTGAGCCCTCCATGCAGCAATGATGTTCAGTAAGCTGGTCAGCATACAGAAAGTGGACGAGTGGAAGACATGATGAGCATCTGAACTAACATCTCTGCCATCTTCCAGGTTTTACTAAAAGACTTCCTCAACCACTTCATCTTTGTCTACAAGGTTGACATCTTTTTCAGAGATCTCCACAAAAACACCCTCCATGTCCAGCAAATATTTCAAAAGCTACAGGAAATCAAATAGTTTGTGAAGGCTGAGAAATGTTAATGCCTCTGCAATTCTGTGTGCGTCTTGGGCTATTTCACTTAAAGCAGGCAGGTGAAGACAGACCCTAAAAACATACAGATAGAGTCTGGATGGGCAAAACCAAACACAGCTTCAGCAGGTTTCTTGGCTTCGCCAACTTTTACTGCCATTTTACTGCCAAGACTGAGTGGCAGCACCGCTTATACAACTCACTTCCATTTTCACTCCCTTCATCTGGACCCCCAAGGTTCTACTCTGATTCTACTTCAACCAGACCAGAAGGTCATCATGAAAGTAGATGAATCTGACAGTGGGGTGGGGGTGGTCTTTTCCCAATACGTCACTGCAGATCACAAACTCCATCCTTGAGCCTAAAATCTCCTGCAGAGTGCAACTATGACATTGACTTACTTGCTATTAAGCTCACCTGGGAGGAGACATAGGCTTGAGGGTACAGAACATCTGTTCATTGTATGGACCACACATAGGAACCATTCTTACATCCAGACTGCTAAATACTCTAAAAGCTGCATTTCTGGTGTCCCTCCATGGAAGCTGACACTCATGTCTTTGTCTCTGCATGTACTGTTGTGCCCACAGTAAAGCCCCTCACTGGCCACCTGCTGAACTGCTTCACCCCATGCCTGTTCCCCCATCTTCTCCCACTTCTCCATCCACCTCCACACCCCAAAGAACTGACAAGAAACCTTCTTTTCTCACTCTCCTAATTCTGAGTCTGTGCCTTGCATTTGGATTTCTCCATAGAATGTAAAACGGACATCACATCACCCAACATATTAAAAAATCTAATTATATTCACATGAATGTTAGCATCAATAAATCAAACAAGCAGCTAGTTTAACCCAGGTAAGTGTCACCGGGTACAGTCTGATCAAAGATGCCAGTTATTCTTAAAATAAATAATAATGACAAAATGACAATTGTACCAAAATCAGTACACAAGGGCTAAACGATTTATTCTTACTGACCGTCCAAACTTGTTGGCAAGGACACCAACACTGAAGGAGCCCACCATTCCACCCACACTGAAAATAGCCACGGCTAAACTCCACACGATGGTACAAACTCCAGACTCAATTGGCTTGCCATAACGTTCCATCCATGTGTTGTTGAAGAATGCACGCAGTCTCTGATAAAGTGAAAGAACAAAAATAGCTGTTATGATGAGTGATGAGTGATACAGAGATGATATATCCTTGCCATAATTCTAGGAATAAAAATGGCCTTCTCTTTAATCAAGCAAGTCAGTTATTTCTTTATAGGTGTATGATTTTTGTAGGACAAGTAATTGATATAATTAATACAGATGAACACATAAAACAGAGAATTCAAAAGCGTAATTCATCATTCAGTTAAGCTTCAGTGATATAACAATATTTTCCTCCCTGCATGATAGTACATTGCCATTTATATCACATTTGTTAGCAATTATATGATATTTCCACATGAAGCAGCTCCACAAACACAAAAACATTGCAGTATGCTAGTTATTGATAAGAGATGTTAATGTTAATGATTAGATGCACTGCATAGTGGGTGTTGTAGTTTAGGGTGGCGGTTGTAGTTGAAGCTGCAGAGAGACAGGAAGTTTATCTTCATTAGTCCAGTAGCATGCATATTTTTCTTTTGTTTATTTCTGTGGAAGTAAAATCAAATGCAATAAGTGACGACTGCCCTGTGATGAACGTTAATTGGTGACAGATGCTGTAAATCATATCACTGTTAACGTGATGTATATTGATTTTGAATGATCGTTGAACAGTATTTTGTGAAGCCGGGTCAATGTCTGAGCTGAAGGTGAGATTTCAACTTTGTTTTGTTGGATTTTGTAAAGATACTTCACAGGAATCCTCACTATTCCTCGAAGTCTGGTTCATTACAGAAGACTTCATCCAATGATCAGTCAGCCTCTCAAGGCCGCCTGTGAAGAGCTCACAGTAACCCTCTGATGCCATGAAGGAACAAATAATAATCTGCCATGGAACAGGATATATGCTGCCCCTGTCACAGCTACAACTGAGTTCCCCAGCATGAGGTGAAAACATGGAAATAGCTACTCCCAAATAAACATGACGGTTCTTCAGGAAAATACAAGTCCTTCCTAAAGCAGTGCTCTCTGGTTATCAGACAGAGGCACAACCTTCCAAAAAAATACACGACTGGACACCAGAAAGTAAACTGATGGAAATTGGTCCAGATTACACAGGAGGAAAGGAAATAGAGACTTACATTTACATTTACGGCATGTGGCAGACCCCCTTATCCAGAGTGACTTAAATTTATCTCATTTATACACCTGAGCAGTTGAGGGTTAAGGGCCTTGCTCAGGGGCCCAACAGTGGCAGCTTGATGGT
>JAOTRJ010000012.1:9793330-9808311 GCA_028564905.1 Leptodoras praelongus
TGGGCACCGGCTCCCCCGTGACCCCGTAACTGGGAATAAGCGGTACAGAAAATGACTGACTGACTGACTGACTGACATTTCAGACGTTTCACTGAAGTGCCAGAAAAACTGGTACTACAAAATATCCAGCAACGACACCTCCGGACATCACCGGTTGCTTCCGGCAGCAAGTATATAAAGGGATAGACGTCTATGGAAGCTTCTAGAGCTGTGAGAATGGCGAGTTATCACGATTTTCATAGCATTTCAGAGGTAGAAGCAAAGTTTGGATTTTCAGGTATGAGCATATCATGGGTGTACCGTGATTACAGTAATTCTGGCAAACCTGGAAAATCTCTGGGTGAATGTGATCGGAATTCAACAAACAGAGTGAGGACTGTGCAACAGTGTTCCCTCCAAGATCCTGTGGAGGACCTACCGAGTATTAACTGCTATACCGGTTTTTCTGGCACGTCAGTGTATATGGCCAGAAATTTATTATATTCCCAGAGCAGCCACAGCTGGACAGAGCATTGTGTGATGCCATGCACAGTCTGACTGACAGCCCACAGTGAGTCCAGATAAGATAGATAGATTTGTGACACCAATGACATCAATACACAACTTTCTGTAAGAATTTAGTGTAAGAATGTTGAACACGATCCTGAACATTTATGTGTTTTCAAAAATAGATTACTCACCGATACTGTAATTCATAACCAGCGTATTTGGAAAAGGGTATTTCTGAAATGGTATCTCTTATTTATGACATCAAGATATCTACAAAAAATGCGTACAAATTGCGTTCTAAGGGTTCTAAGGGTTAAGAAACAGTAGCAGCTGCCTGCTTGGGCCTTTAATGACAAGGGTCAAAGGGATATTTGGTAACCCCTCCATGAAGTTCCACAATGGACTCATTCCAGGCGATAATGTCTCCAGTGAGGTGTCTGGAACAGGATGCTTGGTTGTCTATCTCTTGAGAGTTAAGAGCACGTGACCATACCTGTAGGTCTGACATTTCTCCAACAAATGATTGTGTGGCATCAAAGCGACCACCAAGGGTATCCTGTTATGGTTCAGAAGGATAGTCAGGTAAGAATAAGTGCATGTTTTAGTATTGATGAATGATCTATAGGAGGATAAAGCGATAATGATGTTACCTGCTCCTGTCCCAGTATAAAGACTCCTCCTGGTTTTATGGGATGCCAGGGAGACAGATTTTCCCCAGAGCCCCTTTTCACTCCATTCTGATAGGCCTCCCATACACCATCCCGAGTCGACCATGTCACACAAACATGATGCCACTTTCTGTCTTGCAGAGATATAGGTAAAGTTACAGCCTGAAGATAAAAAAGAGAGAGGTTTTATAACTCCTTACAAAATCCTTACCGAAGGTACAATATACACTGAAGTACCAGAAAACTGGTACTGACACTGAGCCTATGCAAAATACATAGCAGTGGCACCTATGCACATCATTGGTTGCATCCACCAGTGTGTATAGAGCTTCTAGAGCTGTTATCATGATTTTGTGATTTTCAACACTTGTGAACACCTGACCATCATACCCATATCCTGGCCTTCTCTAAACTCTAAGTTGAAGACACATGGTTGTATAGGATATCTTTGCATGCTGTAGCATTACAGTTTCTCTTTGGTTTTCCAAGGTAGACATGGGCGAACTCAAGTTACCCTGATATTAACCCTGACATTAACCCCTCTGAACACCTTTAGAATGAACTGGAATCTACCCACATCAGTGCCTGACCTCATGAATGTGGCCTGACCTTGTGGCTGAATGGACAAATCTCCACTGCTGTTTATTTATTAATGGTTATTATAAGAGCAACAGGGGACAGAGGATCTCATTTTTAAAAAAGCACATATGGGTTTGATGGTCAGTTGACCACAATATAATGCTATATAATGTAGCAGAAATAATCCTTTCTAGAAACCCTTCTAGAGAACTATGTTCACAAGGTACAGGAATCTCATCACAATCAACCTTTAGAAAATATAGATCAGCTTTTAGCAAATGTCCAAAACACTTTCCTCCTCCTGTGGTTGCATAGCAGCCTAGGAGCTCTTGGCTTCCCTTAGAATCAATGTATAAGCCCTGTCAATGAACTATGTCTGAACAAAATGGCAAAACTGATAACGACTAATGTCCCTTTAAGAAACATATACAATGTGGCTGCATAATTGGTCCATAGCTGTCTTGATCTAAGCATTAGGAAAGATTTCAATGAAAAAAAGGCAAATGGCTGCATGTTGTTATGTCCTTACTTTGTCATTCACCAGTAATTCTAATGGACTGTTGGCCCATTCAATCAAGACAAGCTCATTAGCCTGGCCAGGAACAGAGTAAGAAAAAGGGGTGCCTATTCCTGGGCCTGCACCCCCCTTTAGCCAGAGGCACACCGTTATGGCAAAGATTTCATTGAGAAGAGTGTGCTTGATTCGGCCATACATGTAGTTAGTGTGCATGGGAAATCCAATTTGAAAGCCATCTGGATTTTTGGGTCTCTTGTGTTTTCCTGTAAGGAGGCAAGAAATTGTTAGTAGTCTATTATTTTGCCATTCAGAGGTTATTGTTACTTCAAATATGACACAACTCTTCATTGTAAAACACCTGCTTCTGGGGACCTGTTGTACAGATGGCTCAGCACATAATCCAACTTATTGTAGGCACCACGTGCTCTAGATGCTATGGGCTTAAGAGGGCTACGGCGCTGGTGGCCATGATGACTGTTGCCATGGTGGCCACTGTCATGGGTGTGAATATGATGGTCATCATGGTGTTCAGTCTGGTGGCTGTCATTGTGGTCATCATGACGGCCATCGCTATGGTTGTTCTGACTGTCATCATGCCGATTATCATTATCATTGTGTTGTGTCCTGAGCTGATCGTGAGGACGGCCATAGTAGTGACTGTAACGATGACCATAGTGGAAGCTGTTATCACGGTCAGCATGGTGGTCTACATGGCGGTCAGCATGGTGATTATCATGATGCCCATGTCCAGGGTGGGATTCGTGGGTGCCATAGTCATGGTGACTGCCATAATAATGGTGGAGCTGTTCTTCAAGAGCATTAATTTTGCGCTGCAAGAGGTCTTTCAGTGAACTAGAATAGGTGCTAGATGAATTCCTTGCCTATTGGGGAGACACACAAAACAACAACAACAAAAGATCATAGAAGAAATGGACAGATTTAGCATCTTAACAATTTCACAGTCAAAACAATATACTGAAGTACTAGAAAGACTGGTGCTGGTGCCTATGCAAAATACATAGTAATGACACCTAGGCACATCATTGGTTGGATCCATCTTTGCGATGTTCAATACAGTTTAATAGTTGCATTATGAGATGAGATGAAAAGTTTGGATTTAGACGTATGAGCGTTTCAAGGGTCTACCATGACTACAAGAATTCTGGCAAAACCTCGAACCTACGAAAGCAGCCTGGCTGTTAAAAGACTCTGGGTGGACGTGAGCAGCGTCGGCTGGCGAGAATCATTCCACGCAATAGGCGTGCAACACTGTAACATCGGGATTCAATGCTGGGGCCTCAACGAACATCAGCGTGAAGAGTGTGCACCGTTACATTACGTTCCCTCCAACATCCTGTCGGGGATCTACCCCCAAGTGTTAACTGCTATACCAGTTTTTCTGGTACTTCAGTGTACATTAATCTAAGAATGCTAGCTTTAAGGTATATGGCGATACAAATACAGTATGTTCAGAAAGTATACAGACCCCTTCAGTTTGTGCAAATGTGTGTGTCAGGGTTTGGGTTTAACCTAAAATGGATTACATTAACCCACACTCAGTCATCCATAACGACAAAGCCAAATGACAAATTCTTGTCGTTTTTTTGTGAATACGCTGAGAACATCTCTAGAACATCATTCAATTGATTGGACATGATGTAGAAAGACACAGGTGTTATAAACTTAGACACAGGTGTGAGTTTAAGGTCAGTTTAAGTCAACAAAATGTGTTGAGACATTACAGATGCATTACAGGTGCAAGGGTATAAAACCATGTCTAAACCATTTCCAAAGCTTTGTATTATCTCAGGAGCACAGTGGCCTCCATCATTGTGAAATGGAAGACATCTGGAGCCACCAAAACACTTCCTAGAATTGGCTTGCCAAACTCTAGAGAGCTAGAGAAGCCATGGTTAAGGTGAAGGTGCCCTCGAATCGAATGACCACTCCTACACTGAGAACCTGCTGACAGAAAACACTCTCAGAAATACTCTTTCACTCAAGCCTTGGTATGACCCAGAGAAAAGCCACTCCTGGGCAGAATGCATATGGCAGGCAAGAGTCTCTGCCCTAACCCTGATGACACAATAACATTTAACACTGTGAATCATCTAAACGAGACAGTTTAATAAACTGTTAATCACGTTGTCAGTATGGGCTGTTGTGCACAGATGAATGGCAGAAAAGTTAATCACTTTTAAATGAAACTGAAAGGGTCTGAATGCATGTGGTAATAGCACACTAGGATGGCTTACCCTTTGAATGCAAATAGGATGAATAAGATTAAACAGCACATTAGTCTCAAGCATGAGGTTCGGTGTATATAAAATATGTTGTTTAGAATAAACACATAGAGTACATAGAGTGTTTGTTATCCCAATATGTAGAGCAGCTTGATGACATTTAAACCAGCCCCTCCTTCACCGTCAGCCTCCTTCCTCTTATTAGTCAGAGCAAATCTGGTTTACTTGATGCCACAGCACACTACGATTAATGGCTCATCAAGGTGGATAAGTGTAATTAGTTGTGATACTAGCTATCATGTCAGAGAATCTGGTTACGGCAGTGCTATATGAGCACATCCTCCCAGACACCGATAACGCTGCAGCCATGTTTTACGACTTGATTCAAAGCAAAGGCTCATGGAAGTTTAAACAAGTTTTATCCTCTCTACGTGCCTCTCTTGAAGTATTTGTGATAAAATGCAATATTGGTAATAGGTAACCCGGATTTTCTTAATAGCAAAGAAATACTAACATGTACGGCAGTATAAGTACGGTAATCCTTCAGAGGTCAGACTCTCTGAAATGTGAAAAAGGAAAAACCTAAAAGAATCATTTGAGGAAGTTAAATATGTTTCTCTCAACATCCTTCCATCTCAGCTTGTTTGTTTTCAGCCTTTCAAACAAGGTGCTCTCCAGGGAGTAGGATAATTAAATTAAGCGAGCTGTGTAAGGTTGCCTGTGACGAGGGGATAATGTATCTAGTGATCCGTACCTTGCACTGGATACCGTTACATCATATATTGGAAAAACAAGGACACTGTGAGTATCGCACCTCCTAAAGATGTCCTCCGGTCTGCATGACAGAGAGGAAGCTAAGGAAATGCATGGATCTTCAGGAAATATGTTCCTACTGATTCCTTTCTTTTCTTCATATACATATACTGATGTACCAGAAAAACTGGTACCCATGAAAAATACATAACAATGCCACCTAGACATGGCACCTGTTGCTTCAGCTGGTGCGTATATAAAGCAAGTTTTTCAGCACGGTTTAATAGTTGGAGCTGGTGATATGGGTCAGAGGGAGAACTTATGACATCAGGGTGGCTGTGAAAAACACTCTGGGTGAACGTGAGCAGCGTCAGCTGAATCGTTTCACGTGATAGGCGTGCAACACTGCCTCAAGTAGCCTCGGGATTCAATGCCAGGGCCTCAACAAACATCAGCATGAGGACTGTGCAATGTTCCTTTCCGTCCAACATCCTGTGGGGGACCTACCGAGTATTAACTGCTATACCAGTTTTTCTGGTACTTCAGTGTATGTGGTATTTTAGCTTAAAACTTACCACTTGACCCACCAATGCTTTTTGCTCAAGTTATAAATACAGATTTTTAAGCTCATGCTTTTAAAAAAAGAAATTCTAAACAATATCCCCAACCTGTAAATTTTCAAGCCTCTCTCTGAGAGCCTGCAAGGTCTTCCCTGCCTGCTCAGGGTTAAATCCATGGTTCCCCAGAAATGGTGGCTTTTCTCTGTGATGGTCGTTGTGGTAGCCGTTGAGAGGATAGTGAGAATCAGAATGAGGGTCACTGTCAAAGTGATGTGAAGAGTGGCGAGAGCCATGATTTCCATGGAGGTCTTCGTTGTGATGTCTACTTGGACCTCTCCTGAAGCCCTCACACAGGGTGAGTTTTGCAGTCAACTCCCGTATAGTTTCCCTCTGATCCAGAATGGTCTCCTTCTGATGCACTAGGCTTTCCCTCAAGTGCAGAATGGTGGCTTTTGCTTCATCGGACATGCCCCGTCGAATACTGCTGCCAGTAGGACTGTTAGGCAAGCCTCCTCCAAAATGTCCATTCCCATGGCCGTTACTGTGGCTATTGCCATGACCGTTGTTATGTCCATTAGTGCCAGGGCCATGAGTAACCCCGTCTGGGGGAAAACAACTTGGATCAGTGTCTGCAGGGAGGGGCATGCAAACTAACTTGGGATGAGCTCCCCAATCATATTCTACTCGTGCTACATTGCTAAGTCCCATTGAAGACAGTACTGAAAGGATAAGAAGTGAACAGAGTGGTAGACCTTGAAACATTTGACCCCTTTGCCTACTGCCTGAGAATACTAACGGCAAATGCCAAATGGCGATATTGGTGTCCTTAGACATTATTAAGTGCAGTCTTTATCCTTTATCCAGTTTTTATTATGTATTTATCCAGCTGATATGTAGACATTGTGCTTACTCTTCATCGTTAGTGTTGGGCCACAGTATATTTAAGTAGAGTGTTGCAGTCAGCCACTATTTTCATTAAAAGTGCTTGTTTAGCTCATAGATCCATCAGAAATAGCTTGATGTCACAATCTAGTATTATAATATGCTGGAGGAAAGGCAGGCACAGTTGACTTTTTCCCACATGAAAGTGACTGATTCGTCGGTACACTAGATCTCCTGGGTTTGGCATCCAGATAATTTCCAGATCATGTTTCAGCAGCGGTAAATTCCTGCAGATAACACAGAGACCCGTTATTATTATTAAGCATGGCTTAGTCTCACAGCTTAGACAAACTAACACCCAAAAAGTCTACAAACAGGATTACGATCTAATGGAGTCTAACAAACACTTAACAACATGGTGGCTTGAGTGAAACATTCAAGATTTTTTTTTTGGGTTGGAGTCAGACAGCTAGCTGATAAACAACTCGGTTTCACGTACTGAGTCATTCACTCTGAGCCAGCTATGCCCCTGAGGTGAATGACGTGGACAGATAAACCATCCCAGGAAACTGTAATCAGATTACAGGTCTTTCAACCGACATGATATAATTAAAGAAGGAAGTTTTTCAGAATAATAGAAGTAAAAGAATTCTACAAAGCCTGCAAAAGGCATCAGTGGAGCAATGAGGTCACATGACTTTAATAGATATAGTATACAGGGGGAAAAATGAGGCAAGAACCTTAAAAACCTAATCATCATCAAATGTAGATGGGTGTCTAGGACTTTTACGAGGATTGCTCTGTTCATTCATCATGTGCATGCATGAAAACCTTCTGAACAGGGGCAAACAGACAGGAAGACCAGGGTCACCATTTTCAGAACTCAGAAATCAGTACTAGCATTGCACAGAAAACAAAATTAACTCTATATATTTAAAGAGACAAAATTAACTCTATATATTTAAAGAGACAAAATTAACTCTATATATTTTAAGACACAAAATTAACTACACACACACACACACACACACACATATATATATATAAAGAGACAAAATTAACTTTATATATTTAAAGAGACAAAATTAACTCTATATATTTAAAGAGACAAAATTAACTCTATATATTTAAAGAGACAAAATTAATTCTATATATTTAAAGAGACAAAATTAACTCTATATATTAAAAAAGACAAAATTAACTACATACTGTATATTTAAAAAGACAAAATTAATTCTATATATTTAAAGAGACAAAATTAACTCTATATATTTAAAAAGACAAAATTAACTACATACTGTATATTTAAAAAGACAAAATTAATTCTATATATTTAAAGAGACAAAATTCACTACATATATATATATAAAAAGACAAAATTAACTATATATATTTAAAGAGACAAAATTAACTCTATATATTTAAAAAGACAAAATTAATTCTATATATTTAAAGAGAGAAAATTAACTCTATATATTTAAAGAGCATGTTGATTAAGATTAAGTAACGGTCTGGTTGGGGTCACGGTAGTTTAACACAGGCTAATCAAACACTTAGATCTTATGAAAGAATGAAATTATTAGGAATGGTATTTAAAAAAACATTAATTGAAACCAGTTATGAACCAGAAGAGAATAATATTGCATTTCTATATCTTGTTTTATTTCCAGTGTGTTTCCACATACATAGTGTAGGTTTATATATAATTTATACAAATTCTGTTTAGTCCACACCCACATCCGTTTAAATCAGCATTACACATTATTATAATGAATATTTAGAGCAATAGATGTGAGATAGATATGAGATAGATACCTCACAGCAATTATAATGATGTTCTTAATGGCTTGCCTGGTTAAATTAAATGTTAAATAAAAAAATACATGTGAGTTCAGGAGTTTGAATTTTCGATTAAAACCCGATTTTTGTGCTGACAGCTGGGAATGCCGTTTAGGATCCGTGAACAATCTCTGGTTTTGATTTGGATTTTGGTTTGGGATTTGATATAAATCTGTAAAATGGTGCCCAATTTTTATTTGAACAGGTTTTGTTTTAGTAAATCGTGAGCCAACATGCCAACCTTAAAGGATCTACCTGAGGACGTACCATACTACAGTGTTCCGACCAACAGGAGTATTTTCTACATGTCAAGGTTGACTGGATAATAGGATCTGCAGGGGATTAATAGTCATGGCAGACTGGCTTGGCATGCCACCAGTCAGCCCTCAGTATTTGTGTAATCACATGTATTGATGAAAACGAGTGCATATATTTGTCCATAGTCTCTTAAGACACCTAGTCTTGCGAGTTATGTGAATTTCTGTCCTTGGGATCTTTGGGATCGTTGAGACAAACCTAATAAAACATGTATTCTCCAAGCATACTTCCAATTTATGTCTTTTTACAAAAGTAAATTCATGCATTCATACGCATGGTTTACCTCAGCCCTTACTCAAGATAAATAAATATACTAAACTATACTACACTAAATATATCGCCTTCTGCTGTGATCATTTCCGTCCTATCCTGCTCAGATCCTCCTAAAGGTTTTGGAGTTAGTGAAAGACTGAAGGTAAACTTATGAACAGTGAAAATGTGTAGATGATATAAATGGCACTCCTTTTACACTAAACAAAGATAAAAGAATCTTTTATTTTTCTGAAGAGATTTAGTTCTTCTCCACTGACGTACGTTTTAACGTAACATACCTAAACACTTCGGTCCCGAAATAAAGCTTTTGCCCAGTTTATGCTCAGGTAAGTAATGTCAGACATGATATGTTTCAGAACAGCTTCAGTTAGGTCTATCAGCCATCAAATTCTATCAAATGAACATTCATTTCCCTACCTGTTGTAAATCCATGGAGCCACAAGCTAGCTAGTTCATCTCAGCGGCAGTGATGAGATTGAAAAGGATTTGCTTGAGGGAAATAAGTTTAACTCTGTCCTCCTTTCCTATTCTCCTCCACCCCTCACCCCACCCCACCCCACCCCAAACACCACCATCTCATTCCTTATCTCTTCTATATCTGCTATACAGAACCTTTTCCCTTTCGTTTTACATTTTAGTTCATTCTTCTTTCAGCTGACGTTTATCCAGACTAGGAGCCTCCTTCCCAGTTTCTTCTATTTCTAATAATTTGTCACAATGAAATGTTTCAGATCATCCAACTCATTTTAATACAACATGAAGACAACACGAGCTTGTGATGAGTCTTTAGTATTGCCTTGGAGGAATTCTGGCCCACTCTTCTCTGCAGAATTGTTTTATTTCCGCCACACTGGACGGTTTGTGAGCATGAGCTGCCGTTTAAGGTCTTTCCACAGCATCTCAATGGGATTCAAGTCAGAACTTTGACGCCACGCCAAATCCTTCATTTTGTTCCTTCTGAGCCGTTCAGAGGTGGTTGCTTGTGTTCTTCAGATCGGTGTCCTGCTGTAGAACCCAACTTTGCTTGAGCTTTAGGTCACACACTGACAGGTCGACATTCTCCTGATAGAGAGCAGAATTCATGATTCTATCAGTTATGATAAAGTCATCCAGGTCCTGCAGAAGCAAATCAGCCCCGGAACATCACACTACCACCACCATGTGTGACAATAGGTCTGGTGTTCTTGTGGTGGAATGCAGTTTTAGCTTTTAGCTTTAATGTAGTTTTAGCTACACCAGATGTAACAGGAGCCACATCTTCCACAATGTTCCATCTTTGACTCATCAGTCCACAGAATATTATCCCAAAAGTCTTGTTGGTCATGTTTTTTTTTTGGCAGATGTGAGATGTTCGTTTTGCACAGCAGTGCTTTGTTTTGAGCCTTGCAGTGCTCCCATGAAGCCGTTTCTGCCCCGTGTCTTTCTCATTGTGGAATCGTGTCCACTGACTGTAACTGAGGTAAGTGAGGCTGCAGGTGTTCAGATGTTCCTCTAGGTTCTTCTGTGACCTCCAGAATGAGCTGTTGATGGGCTTTGGGTGGGTTTTCACCACTGTTCAAATGTGTGTCCATGTGTGGATAATGGTTCTCTCTGTGGTTCTCTGGAGTTCCAGAGTCTCAGCAGTGGCTTTGTAACACTTTCCAGACTGGTAGAGTTCAGTGACTTTGTTCCACATCCGTATTGGAATCTCTTTGGAACGTGGCATCATGTGCTGCTGTGTAAGACCTTCTGTCCTGCTTTAGGTTCTGTTTAAGTGATGTTTAGATTCAGCAGGTCTGCACTAATCATGCCTGGGTGCGGTACTGACACTAAACCCAACAGTCAACTGAATTTAGTTAACGGGTTGATTTGGTAGCTAAGGGGGCGATTACTTTTTCACACAGGTGATACAGGTTTTGAATAAATCTTTATCTTCATAAATGGAATGATCATTTAAAAGGTGTTTACTCATGTTGTCTTTATGTTGTATTAAAATGTGTTTGATGATATGAAACATTTAGATGTGAGAAATTAGCCAAAATAGAAGAGATTGGGGAAATACTTACAGTGTACAATCTATAATAACCTATGAACACTCTTTGCATTTTATTGTCATGACGATGTGTGCCAAGCCCAAAGCCTACTGATGTTTAAAAACTGTGCATCATGATTCCATTGTACAGCTGATATAATACATTATACTCAGAAATGAGCCTTCATTTGTGAAACTAAGATACTGATAGGTTTTTCCCAGTACAACAATAATGGAATCAAGACCTAGAAGTGTTAGATATGATGCAGATGGACGATTGTGTACTGCTTACTCGGTGATCTTTATCAGTTTGAAAGTGCTGATAGCAGCTGGGACAACTCTGCCCAGTGGCACCACCTACTGGTTAGTGATAGAGCAGCATCTCGGTCATGGGGAGTGAACCATCATCATGCTAAGCACATAAGACTGCAGCTCTGTCTTTCTCTCTCTCTCTCTCTCTCTCTCTCTCTCTCTCTCTCTCTCTCTCTCTCTCTCTTTCATGCTCTCTCTGCATTACAAATGAGCAGTGCCATAATTCTGTAGGCCTTCTGAATGCAAATTCTTCTCCATCCAGACAATTGAATAGGAATTCAACTTTGATAGGTTGATGTATTTGTTTTGCCATTTCTCGTCACCTTATTTACGTCTGTTTGTGAAATGTTTGATTGATTGGTTGGTTGTGAAGCAGTTACTGGTGTTGTGCGCAGTTCAGAGTCATGTCTGCTCTAGACAGATATTACTATGTAAGCAATAGTCCATAGTGCATTTTTGCATCAGAACAGGTGTTTTTTGGTAACCAGATCAACACTACTTGGAGTTTAATGATAATGGCGCATGCTTAAGGTAGAACTGTAGGGTGTACTGACGTGTCATCGTTTACAAAGGTGGTCTGTTGGCTCGATTAGCGGCTGACCTTCCAGGAATCCATTACCGTCTTTTACTAAAGATGTGTCATAAGCAACCCTTCCGCAACACCCCCCATCCCCGCCCAAACGCTAACGTCGTCAGCGCCACCCCACCCCCTCAGACTCACACACATTTGCTGACCCTAACCCTTAAGCAGCTGTCTTCTACTGCTACTTTTTTATGTGATTAACAGGTGGCTTTTAAAAATAGAAATGCAAAACAGATGCTTCAGCCCTCACATGCATAACTACGAAGACATGAACAGCAAAGGTGCAAAAATGCACAAACATATGTGAGCAAGCATGAGGTACCACGTTCTGAGGCTATACAAAAGGTTAAAGAAACACCAATATCTTTGGTATGGCCATGAATGTAAGAGGTTATGAATTGAGTAACCCACCTCCCCCCATGCACACCGCACCAACAGCATGCCGCTGGCCTCCTCCCTCTTCCACCCTCCCTTTTCCCCCTTTTCTGTCCCTTTGCCTTGTCATTGCTACTAGACACAGAGAAAACATTTCTCCGAACTGAGCCTCTCACACCCAAAAGGTTAGCAGCTTGTTTATATCATTATTACGATTGGTTATTGAAGCACTTGAGTAGTCAACACTTGTCACAAAGTTTGTCTTGTCTTTGTCAGTTATAGAGTGGGCATAAACCCTGCGACCTAGGTTTAAGATCCTGTCACTCACTGAGGTTGGAACATTACTGGATGACCTAGTATACGCTTATATTTATGCTCATAATCACTTGTTTGTTAAGAATGGATGGCATGGTTTTGAAATTTTGTGTCATTATTTATATATTGCATACTATTAGTAGTATTTTTGTCTATTTGCATTTTGCATGTCATACTGTTCTTTTTTTTCCAGATATACCACACTAAACTTCCTTCCTCACATCCTTTACTCCATGTATACTTCCTGAGTCTTCATCACAACTGTCAGTTGGCATATTTTTCACCCCTTGTCATGTCATGGACTGCGCCCAAGTGGCCCTGCTTACATCACTCATTGTTGTTCAGCTGTCAGCCATGATTAACACCTTCTGCCAATTTGTTATCTAATGTGATACCATTCCCTAACTCCTAGTAAACAGCTCAGTAGATTGTCCCATTCTTTGCAAGCACCCTTTGTTTAGCCTCTACCTGCACTCTTGATAGAGTGATCTTGATCCTTGACTTATTCTTTTCACCAACACTGAGTAGTCTCAACATTTCTACTGATCCCATCATTCCCCCCACTCCTTTCCTGCTCTTGATCTTGATATACTGTCATGTGGTCCACCTTCGTCGTGCAGGACGAGGAGCCCAGGTCTACAGCTATTTCTGGCAGAGGTACTGAAGCAGTAGCAGGAATGTTAGGTGTGCGAACTGGAGGAGGCAAGCGGCGGACAAGAGCATCCTCATCTTCCTTAAGTGCGCAACAGAAAGGCAAGATCAAGCTAGCATTCCTCGTGGCTTTAGCGGCCATTATGCTGACTGTCCTAGGGGTGAGCACAGAGTTCTGGGTAGAGCTGGCTTCTTCAAAAAGCTTTCACAACAATGAGACATGCCTAGCTGCACACTATGGCCTGTGGAAGAGCTGTATGAAGAGGCTCTGGGTTGCTGATGTTGACCCTGAGAGAGAATCCTGTGGGCCTATCGACCTGCCTGGAGGTAAGGCATTAAAAATCACTAAACAGAATTCATTAAAAATGTTCACACTCACCCAGAACCCCACATTCTGATCTGATTAACTGTAGAATGCTTATCAGAGCACTATGGGGTGTCAATCCAAAGCTTGGGTTACTGTTACAGCTCTGCATGTTCTCCCTGAGTTCACTTGGGTTCAATTCCAGTTTCCTCCTAATCTAAACTACCCCTAGGTGTGAATGATTGTGTGTGAATGACTGTGTGTGTGTGTGTGTGTGTGTGTGCACATGATGTCTGCCAATGGACTGGTGTCCCATTTGAGGTGTGTTCCTGCCTCATGCCCAGTATTCCCATGTTGGCTCCAGGTCCATCACCACCCTGACAAAATGGTTACCAATCAGCCATTCCATAGCATTTGGCAATGCTAGAGAAGATTTCGCAAATGTTTCATGGCTGCACCCCACATTCTCAGCTCTACTGCTCATCTCACAAAAGCACGTTCCTTACAAATGAGGCAGCTTTTAAAACGGAAATTAACAGGCTTTCCAACGGTATAAGATTTATTGCCAAGAAGCATTGTAACAACAAAGAAATAATCTACCAAACACACATTTCCTTACTGTTTGTGCTATGTGTCTAAAAGAGGGGACAGTGAGTGGACCTAGTGTTTAAATACTTCAGCACAACACACACTACAGTACACCTCCACATCAGGGTCACTGCAGTGCTGACAATCATCCACCACCTAAATAGACCGGCACTGTGGGGGTCCTGACCATTAGAGAACAGAGTAAAGGGGAGTAACAAAGTCCTCAGAAAAACAGCTGGACTACAGTCTCTATCTTTAAAACTACAAAGTGTATCTGTATGGTCAGTGGAGCTGATATGGATGAAGAGTGTAGATACAAGGAGGTGGTTTTAATATTATGGCTGATTGGTGTATACCGGGAATGAAATCTGTTTGGGTTTAGTCAGTGTATGTTCTAGAATCCTGTGGATTAATTTTTGAAAGCATACATCTTTTATAACAATCCAGATGTGTTCAGCTAATAAGCATGATTTGGCGTTATGGAGTGTTAAGATGGCGTGTTGAGATGGCGTGTTAAGATGGCGTGTTGAGATGGCGTGTTGAGATGGCGTGTTGAGATAGAGTGTTGAGATGGCGTGTTAAGATAGAGTGTTGAGATGGAGTGTTGAGATGGCGTGTTAAGATGGCGTGTTGAGATGGCGTGTTTAGATAGAGTATTAAGATGGTGTGTTGAGATGGCGTGTTGAGATAGAGTATTAAGATGGCGTGTTGAGATGGCGTG
>JAOTRJ010000012.1:9838017-9853936 GCA_028564905.1 Leptodoras praelongus
ATGAATGAAACTAATATTTTTGTCTTCAGCGAGACTGTTATGCTGAACACATATTTCTGCTATTGCTATCTAAACGTCACGAACACATATATGAGGTACATCTATATATAAAGAAATCTAGACAAGTATTGCACAACAGTCAAAACTGGAATAAAATCATGTACGTATAAGCTGACGTGTTGGATTTTTTTTTTTTTCGTGTCGAGATAAACGATGCATATGAGTTCAGAGGAAATGTGTGACCTTCAAGTAGATGTGTCACTGATTCTGGCTTCTGAGGATTTAAAATACATGTTACT
This sequence comes from Leptodoras praelongus, assembly GCA_028564905.1. NCBI lineage: Eukaryota > Metazoa > Chordata > Actinopteri > Siluriformes > Doradidae > Leptodoras > Leptodoras praelongus. Next base: position 9,838,317 of record JAOTRJ010000012.1, read on the forward strand.
GTGCTCTTCATCTGTACATCACAGTCATCAAAGGTTTTAGCGCACAGTATCAACGTCGTTCGACTCGTTAACAATATAATATCATCCAATTAATACTAGTTTCGAAAAAGCTCAGCATACGATAGATAAGCTTAGTTATGGCTCAGATGCAGTCACAAGCACGCACAAAAAAAGCTAAAAGTACTCCGCTGCAGTAGTCCGCAGGACTGGGTCAATTATGTAAAGGAAGCTTTTACAATACTAGAGCGTAGTAAAAAAAAAATAAAAGAAAATCTAAAATTATAAGGTCGGAATTTCTATGATTGTGGAAAAGTGCTCTAAACATTTCCGTTCATATTTGACTCAGTCCCAGCGCCAACATGCAGACGCCCTTATCAATACTGATGGTCGATCATAGCAATCACAAAGCTAAAACCTAAATAAAATTCTTCCAGGGTTCTGATCTTCAGTCGCTGTTTGTTTGTTTTGGTAAAGTGCCAGAATTTTTCTCTTGATAATAAACGTGGTTATTATTCACATTTGCTGTAATCTGCATGGCGTACTCAAGTATGGATCACAACAGCTGGTAAAGTGACAAAGCAGAGCAGTTAGAAAAAAAAAAAATAACAAAAAGAAAAACACCAACATTTAAAAACACAGTGCTGAACTGTAAACAGTGCTCTCCTGCTTATCGCCTTCGGATGAATGATTAATGACGTGTTCCGAACCTGACACGGACGTCTGATGGATGATGGTACAGCGCTCCATATGGCTAGCTATTTCATTTTTGCACTTGAAACGATTTAACCCAAAACATTCAACATGGTTTTTATTAACTTAAAAGATTCCCCCCGAAAAGCTACGGTCTTAGTTCCTTGGTTGCAGCACACTGTGTTGTCATGGCAACGTGTACATTCAGTCGTGAGGGTATGGGCTGCCACATTTTAGGTAGTTGAAATACTGCGTGTGCCCTCACTATAATATTGCACAGTGCTTATGTTCTCTTAATGAATGAATTATGTATTGCTTAAGGGAAAATAATGAGATCTAAATATGACATGACTGTGCAGTAGCTCAACACAAGTTTGGCACTCAGTTTCCATGAGTCCTACATTGATCAGTAAAAGTGGACTTACCCTGTTAGGAAAATAAACACTGACAAAGTGAAACACAATGCTAGGTGTGAGTCTGCAGAGGTAGGGGCTCTTGGGGGGGACCGAAGAAGGACCAAAGACTGCTACCTTTTTATAATGAACGCATCCCTCGCAATACAAATGCAACAATACTTCAAAGCTTAAACAGAGCCCAAACAAAGGATGAACACTATGGGGGTTATTAAAAGGTTTCTGCCTCTGAATCTCCCCGTGAGATCCGAGGGTCACACCTGAGTCCACAAGCACCACAACGGTCAAACACCACATTCATTCCGAATATTCAACCCCTCCACCCAAGTGCCCCATGTTTGCTGATGTCTCTGGTTTATTATATGCCTCAGACCTCACTCTCCACACTGGAGAAATGGGCAGAGTCTCGACGTGAGCACAAACTCTTGGTTTTGAAGGGAAGATGTGGTGATTGGTACCTTTGTGGCTGGGGCACTGAACACAGTCTCTGGTACTGGAGCTTGGCACTGGAGGAGGATATAGAGGACGGCTGCAGGGCACCAGTTGTTGAGGAAATGGCTGATGGTGATGAAACAGAGGAGGAGGAGGTAGGTAGAGGAACGTGAACCTGGTGGGAGGATGATGGAGGCACAGGGAGAGCTGGGACCATGGGAGCCGGCAGAGATGGAGTCTGGGGAGATGATAACTCTCTGGACCTCTCAGAACGCTGTGATCTATGAGCATTGAGGTTTGACTGACTTCCGGATTTTACTTGGCCTTGAGCTTGGTCGGGTTTGGAGGACTGTCGTTTGGGCCGGCTGATGTTGCTGAAACTTTGGCAGTGAGGCAACAAGTCCTCTTGACTACGAGAGGTCACTCGGTTCCACTTATAGTGGTGGGGTGACTGGCAGGAATAGGCAGTATGGCATTCACTTTTCTCCTGTGATCTCCTTTTAGACTTCTTTTCAGTCTTTACAGGTAATTTGTCCACAGACCAGTATCTTCGTGGGGGTGGAGGAGTCAAAGGCGATGGTGGCCACTGATTTGATCCTAAACCTCCAGACCCCCATCTTGAGCCCCCACCAAAACCACAGCTGCCTTCCCCACCTCCTGATCCTAAAAAAAGGTCATCTCTACTGTTTACACTACCCCCTCTCTCCCTGGCAGGATAAGTGCCAAAAAACCAGCCTCCACCCCCAATGCCTCCGACGGCCCTTCCTTCATGCCCTTCCCAGTATCGCTCAAACTTGCCAAATTCACCTGAAGAGCCTTCATCATCCGTATAGATCTCAACAGTTTTATCTCTCTCCCTTTCGGATTCTGATTCAATCACCCTGCTCCCTCTTCTTCTTCTTCGTTCTGCATTTCTATCTCTCTCTTCTGATTCTTCCCCTTCTTCCTCTTCTGAATCCCACTCATGAAATGCCAAGCCTTCTCTTGAAAAGGTCTTACCTCTTCCATTCTTTCCTAAAAGTGGGCGAATCTCACCTCCTTTCCCATGTTCCTCTCTTTCAGACCCAAAAGACCGCGTTCTTTTATAGTTAAGAGGAAAAAGAGGAAGAAAAGAAGATGGAGATTCAGAATGTGTGTTCCCACTACCCCAAAATTTAACTGATGTTGAGCATTTACTTGAAGTTGGATAGCGCTTACTGTTAGACTTTGGCCTGGAATGGTGATAGGACTGAGGGTTCCTGTGGTGCTTTTCTCTTCTCCTAGCTCCTTCTTCTTCACCACCCTCTTGATTATCACTCTCTCTCCTTCCTCCTTCTCTTTTTATATCCCAGTCATAACTCCGCATAGAGCTTTCACTCTTCTTTTGGAAAGAGCTACGCCTGAGTTCAGGGTAGGAAGGCAGATTCGGTTCTATCCCTTTTTCAAATACCTCTTTGTCATCAATTTCACCTTCTTCTTGACCAGATCGCTTTTCCTTCTCCCTTTTCCTGGATTTCCCATCTTTTTTCTTTTTCTTCTTTACTTTATGTCTTTTGTGCTCTCTCTCTCTTTCACGCTCTCCCTTCTTCTTTTTCTTTCGACCCTTCTTCCTCCTCCGTCTCTCCCTTTCTCTCTCTTTATAATGTCGTTTCTCTTCTTTACCCTTACCTCTCCCCCCGCCAGCTCTTCTCACCCTCTCCTTTTCCCCCCACGACGCCCACCACTCCTGGAGTTGTGCCAGCTGACTAGCGGCACTGTCTCGCACCTGTGCCTTCTGTGGGCAGGGTTTGCGGGGTGGTATGGGTGGAGGTGGACTGCAGGGCAGGGACCGAGACGACATGTGCGAATGACTTTTCCTTCTACCCAAAAGAAGGCTGGACTCCTCTGTAAGCTCATCTGTGTCAAATTCATCATATGCGTCTCTTTCACCTGCCCTGTATTTGAAACTCTGGGAGGACGAGTACGAAGAATTAGAATAGGAAGGGGAATTCGATCGTGAGACTGATACAGACGAGGAGGTGGAAGAGGAGCTAGACGTGCTAGTAGAGGTGGAAATGTAGTGCACCGGAGGTGAGGGTGAAAGAGGAATTTGGTTAGGGGAGGAGAAGGGAAGAGGCATAGGAAGTGGCAAAGGAGGAGGACGACGACCTCTCCTCCCTGCTCCATCCCTCCCTCCGTACCTGCCGCCACCTCGCCGTCCCAAAGGAAGGATGTTTTCATACAGGGGTCCCCCAGAGCCTTTTCTTTTAGAAAGACTGCTTCTCCTCCAGAGAGACTGCTGTGGTGGAGAGGAATGAGGCAAATCTGGGTTTATGGGTATATGCCCAGAGGGTTGTTTTTTCTGTGGCAATCTTGGGTTTCCCAAGGACTTTGTTTGATGTGTTGTTTTTGGAGTTTGGGAAACTACACTTTGTGGGTCTCCAGAGACTCCTAATCCCTCTGGATCAATTGGGCCATAGTATCGTTTATATTCATCCAGACCTCCTTCTCCGCCACCTACTGCAGCCCACTGTGGAGGCATGCCCTGTGGGAATTGTGCAACATCTGTGATCCCACTATTGATGACATTTGTCTTTTCTGGGACAGTCTTTGGACGTGACCAGCGATCCACCACAGCTAGTCGTCGATCGTGACGAGGTAAAAATGTGGAGCATGGCATTGGTGCTCCAAGAATTGGGCTGTTTGAAGGCCCAAGAGCCATGCCTGAGTGCCCAGCTGTTGGCAGAGATCCAGGAAGAAGGGCGTTGTACAGAGGCTGTTGCTGTTGCTGGTGAAGTTTTTGCTGCTGTTGCTGTTGTGCCGTAGTGATGGAAGAGTTAGCCGCCACGTTGACGGCGATCATGTGCGGTGGAGCAGGAGGTGGCATAGTGGAGATGGGATGGTATTGTGGAAGTGTTGTTTGGTTATCAACAGTGGTTGTTTCATCTTCAAAATTGCAGCAGCTGTACATTCCCTGGAAAAGATAAAAAAAAAAGGCTAAATGTCTCCTCCTTGACACATACCAACATGGAGGCTTGGGAAAGGGCCTCAATAAAACTCAAAATAAACCAGAAATATTGCCATAACAATGAAACTGCCTGCATGTTCAGTACTGTGGAGCTGATGCAATACTTCACACACCGCAATGTCGCCCAAGCTACAGTATTAATGTAATCCTTTCCCACTATATTACGTGTTAAATATTGCAAATATAGTACGTGGGACATCAATTTTAATATACCAGACTGTAAAAATACAGAGAAATAAAAGATCTTCTTGTTCTGATCCAACACAATGTGGAGGTGATCAGTTTTTGTGCAGTAATAAAACTTAACAAATATTGTTTTTTTTATATTTTTATGTTACAATGAATTTAAATTCTCCTTGGTGCCAATTGCTAGAAGACAGTCCCCACATATACACACCTACAGTGCCTTGTGAAACTTTTCCACATGTTTCCACATCACACCCACAAACTTAAATATCATTTATTGAGATTTTATGTAATAGACCGACACAAAGTATCACAGAATTGTGAAGTGGAAAGAGAAAGATGCATAATACATACAGAAAAATCTGGAGAGTGTGGTGTGTTTGTATTCAGCCCCCTGTACTCCCCTAAATAAACTCCAGTGTGACCAACTGCCTTTAGACGTCACCTCTTTAGTAAATAGAGTCCACCTGTGTGTAATTTATTCTCAGTGTAACTACAGCTGTTCTGTGAGGACCTCAGAGGTTTGATTTAGAAAACATTAGTTGTGATGAAGTATAAAGCAGGGTTGGGTTATAAAAAAATATCCCAAGTTATGAACATCTCATGGAGCTCTGTTCAGTCCATCATCTGAAAATGGAAGAAATAGGGCACAACTGCAAACCTACCAAGACATGGCCGTCCACCTAAACTGCAGCCCAGGCGAGGAGAGCACTGATTAGAGAAGCAGCCCAGAGGCCCTTGTTCACTCTGGACGAGCTGCAGAGCTCCACAGGTCAGGTGGGAGAATCTGTCCACAGGACAACTATTAGTCCACACATCTGGTCTTTATGGAAGAGTGGACAGTAGAAAGCTGTTCCCATTTGCACTTTGACACAAGCCGTGTAGGGACACAGCAAACATCTGGAAGAAGGTGTTCTGGTCAGATGAGACCAAAGTTCAACTTTCTGGCCTAAATACAAAACGCTAACCTAACACATCACCCTGAACACACCACCCCCACTGTGAAACCTGGTGGTGGCAGCATCATGCTGTGGGGATGCATTTCTTCATTTGATGGGAAGATGGATGGAGCTAAATACAGAGCAATCCTGGAGGAAAACCTGTTAGAGGCTGCAAAAGACTTGAGGCGGGGGTGGAGCTTCACCTTCCAGCAGGACAAGGACCCTAAACACACAGCCAGAGCTACAGGTTTAGATCAGAGCATGTTCATGTGTTAGAACGGCCCAAAGTCCAGACCTGAACCCCACTGAGAATCTGTGGCAAGGCGTGAAGATTGCTGTTCACAGACGTTCTCCATACAGTCTGACTGAGTTTGAGAAGAATGGGCAAAGCTTTCAGCCTGTAGATGTGCAAAGCTGGTAGGTACACCAGCTTTGGGGTACACCCCAGAAGACCTGCAGCTATAATCTCAGTGAAAGGTGGAACTACATGAATAAAGAACAGCCTCAGGGGGGTGAACACAAACACACCACACTCTCAGATTTGTATTTATTAAACGTCTAGAAAACTCTGAGTCACTTTCTGTTCACTTCATGATTACGTGCTGCTGTGTGTTGGTCTGTCACACAACACCCCAATAACACACTGAGGTTTGTGGGAGTGATGTGGAAACCTTTGTAAATGTTCAAGGGGTGAATATGAATACTTTTGCAAGGCAATGTAGATATTGTGTCTAAATCTTTTTTAGCTTTATGGGTTTATGATAATGTTAAGTCTTTACTCACTAACCCGACTAAAAGCCAGCAGGAAGTCCAGTCCCTTTGAACGACCCAAGCAATGGCGGAGCTTCCAGTAGACCAGGTGTTCCCAGGCGAAGACCAAAAGGCTTAGGCCCATTGCCACCAGTAGCATGTAAAAGACTCCTGCCATGTTATCTATGTCCAGTTTGGAACTCATCACTTCAATCTTATCATTATGACAAATCCCGGAGAGCCAGAGGCGTTCAAGCATGTCAATTTCATCTGGGGAAACAACAAACAAACAAACAAAACAGATGAGAAAACAGCCAGGCCCATGAGAGTCTACAAGAATACATTTTAGCAAGAACAAATGAAAGATTATTTTAGGTTGATATTTTTAGGTAAAATATATTAAAATATTTATTTTTTTGAGAAACCAAGTCATTTATTCCTGAGTAACACAAAGAGAAGTTTAGAATCAGCAAATATTTCTATCTGCCTTCACATTATTCTTGACTTAAACATAAAAAAGCACAAAAAACAAGAAAGAAAAGAAAGCCCATATGGAAGGAAAGGATGGATGGATGAAGATAATAGCAGCTTTGATGAACATCTGACAGGCTGGTTTCTAGAATATTGTAAGACAGACAGGGTTTTGAAGATTAAAGCTCAAGACTGATAACCAATAATAGCCAATACTTCATTCATCAGAGGAAAAATGCCACCACAAAAACACTGAAAAGACAAGAGCACTGGCAGAAGATGTTACGTGCGTTTAGATCTTTCTATCAAGGATTATTCTTTCTGTAGCTCAGAATGTAGAACCTTACAATGAAACCCATGTTCTCATTAAAATTACAATACAGCAACAATAAGAGTCCAGATGTCTGGTTGACTGTAAGTTTGTCAACTTATAAAAAAGCAGAAATATAACATTAGCCAATTGAACAGGGAATAGAGGACATAATAATGGGATAATGTGAAGTAAGTCACACATTCATTACATTATTTGTAAAAGGGCAGAACTGGCATTGTTTCCCTGATCCTGGCTACTCATTATTGTTGTAATTAATTTTGAGACTTTCCCTAATTTCATATAAAAAAACTCTTCATGCTCTCTTTAATCAAGATACTCAGTTGGCTTCCCTCCCAACAAAAGATATTAAGCAGATCTGAAAAAGGGGTTTGGGGCTTTGCGATGTGGTGGAATGGGAGATTCACATCATGGATGTGCAGCCAAAAAGATCTGCAGTCAATATGGACCGAAATCTCTGCGGAACGTTTCCTGCAACTTGTTTAATCTAGGCCATGAATAATTAAGGCAGTTCTGAAGGCTAAAACCGGTCGTGCTGAATGATGTTGCGGGCAGCATAACATTCTCCACGGCATCTCCAGACCCTGTCACGTCTATCACATGTGCTCAGGTGAAAGCCGCTCTCATCTGTGAAAACACAGTGCACCAGTGGTGGATCTGCCAATTCTGGTGTTCTATAGCAAATGCCAGTTGAGCTCTATGGTGCTCTGAGGGGCAGTGAGCACATGGCCCACTACAGGACAGCGGGTTCTCAGGCCACCCTCATCAAGCCTGTTTCTGATTGTTTGGTCAGACACATTCACACCAGTGGCCTGCTCATTTTGTAGGGCTCTGGCAGTGCTCATCCTGTTCTTGTTGAGGGGTTAAGGACCTTCTACAGCCATATCCAGCTCCCCTAGAGTAACCGCCTGTCTCCTGGAATCTCCTCCATACCCTTAAGACTGTACTGGGAGACACAGCAAACCTTCTGGCAACGGCACGATTGCCTTGATGTGCCATCCTTCAGGAGTTGGAATACCTGTGCAACCTCTGTAGGGTCCAGGTACCGCTCCATGGTACTAGCAGTGATGCTGACCCTAGCCAACTGCAAAACTAGTAGAAAATCAGTCAGAAAAGACGAGGAGGAACAAAATGTCAAAGGCCTCCACCTATTAAACCATTCCTGTTTTGGGGGTCGTCTCATTGTTGCCCCTCTAGTGCACTTGTTGTTAATTTCATTAACACCAAAGCAGTTGAAACTGATTAACACCCCCCCCCCCGCTACATAACTGACCAGATCAATATCTCAGAAGCTGAACTGTTGCAAGAAGTGTTGCATACATATTCATAACCCTACTACACAGTAGAAAGTAATTATGAAGTGAAAAGAAAAGTATTCATAGTTTTCTAGATGTTTAATAAATACAAATCTGACAGTGTGGTGTATTTGTGTTCAGCCCCCTGAGTCTGTACTTTGTAGGACCACCTTTCACTGCAAATACAGCTGAAGGTCTTTTAGGGTATGTCTCTACCAGCTTTGCACATCTACTGGTCTGGACTGTGACTGGGCCGTTCTAACAAATGAACATGCTCTGATCTAAACCTGTAGCTCTGGCTGTGTGTTTAGGGTCGTTGTTCTGCTGGAAGGTGAAGCTCCGCCCCCGTCTCAAGTCTTTTGCAGCCTCTAACAGGTTTTCCTCCAGGATTGCTCTGTATTTAGCTCCATCCATCTTCCCATCAACTGAAGAAATGCATCCCCACAGCATGATGCTGCCACCACCAGGTTTCACAGTGGAGGTGGTGTGTTCAGGGTGATGTGTTAGTTTAGCGTTTTGCATTTAGGCCAGAAAGTTGAACTTTGGTCTCATCTGACCAGAGCACCTTCTTCCACATGTTTGCTGGCTTGTAGCACACTGCACATGGGAACGGCTTTCTTCTCGCCACTCTTCCATAAAGACCAGATGTGTGGACTAATAGTTGTCCTGTGGACAGATTCTCCCACCCGAGCTGTGGAGCTCTGCAGCTCCTCCAGAGTGACCAAGCGCCTCTCGGCTGCTTCTCTAATCAGTGCTCTCCTCGCCTGGGCTGCAGTTTAGGTGGACGGCCATGTCTTGATAGGTCTGTAGTCGTGCCGTACTCCTTCCATTCTCAGACGAAGGACTGAACAGAGCTCAGTAAGATGTTTGTTTTTTTTTATACCCTAACCTGCTTTACACTTCTCCACAGCTTTATCCCTGACATGTCTGCTGTGTTCCTGGTTTTTATGATGCTGTTTGTTTTCTAATGTTCTCTATCAAACCTCTGAGGTCCTCACAGAACAGCTGTAGTTACACTGAGAGTAAATTACACACAGGTGGACTCTATTTAGTAATTAGGTGGCTTCTAGGTTTTATTTATGGCTATCAGAGTACAGGGGGCTGAATACAAATGTACGTCACACTCTCCATATTTTTATTTGTGAAAAATCACAATCCATCATAAATCCTAATAAAATAAATGTTTTGTTTGTGGGTGTAATGTGAACAAATGTGGAAAAATGAATACTTTTTTCAAGACACTGTATATATATATATATATACATCCAGATGTGCATTTTGGCTCAGTATCAGAAATAATCTTCTACCGCACCTGAACGGGCATATCACATGACAATTCATGTACACTGTGCAAGTGCGTGCCAAAGTAAACAAGAACTCACACAGGAATTGTCACAGATTGCTAGTAATAGATTGCCTTCTGTGCGTGTAGGCAGTTATAGCATTGTAAAAGGCAGAATTTAACTGCACAACAACCGCTAGCAAAGACAACACATTTAGCACAGCTTGTAATCCGTTATCCACGTCACATTCACCACTGGTAGTAGATGCTGATGCTGTGGGTTTTCTACCAGAAAAGGGTCAAGGGTCAAGGATAAGAGCGTGAAGATTCATTAAGGGAATGTTATATGATAATGATTAGACCCGATCAAGAAGAGAACAGGGGTCTTGGCATTTCTGGGTCTAAAGTCCAAAAGTTGACAATACAGCAGGACCCAGACGTTTTAAAGTTTTAAATCTAAAATGGGGATGGCTGCATTTATATACATAAAGGTTTCCATTAAAGCAGCTCGAAAACTCTGGAAGAGGCGTACATGTAGCATAAGTGATGCATTGTAAAAGTAAAATGTATTAGTGTGGATGGAGCCTAAAATGAAAACACTGGCTTGCCAAGAACACTGCTGTGCTCCTTTGATCTCACCTTGCCAAAGAGTGTTGGACTCTTTCACAAGCAAGCTGCTAGATGAAAGGAGGCAAGGTGAACACAGGCATAGCAGCATTGTCCGTTTCCTTGTTAAGAGTGCCAATAAAGATTTCACAGTTTGTTGTGAGGTTATGAACCAGGAGGATGTAACTGTGGGGCTTTCTCGAACTTTGATATAAACAAACTTATAGCCCAATGGCACTGATGCACAGCATGGCTGGACAGCCATATGTTGAGATATCATAAATTAAAAAGCTTGATTAAGGGTTTTAGTAGAAAGGCAACATGTAACGGTCATGACTGGGAGACATGCTTATAGAAACGTTTTAACTGTAAAAAAACATTTTTCCTTCCCGAAATGGACATTTTACATTACATTAACACTTTTAATTAAACAACTGTCAGTTGGATTTATAGCACTTACCAGCAGAACTAAAAATCTGAAGCTTTATGTATCATGTCTAATGTAATGCCTGTGTATCTGTGGCTTCTCCACACGAAGGTGCAAGGTGAATGTGATGAACAAGCTTCCAAAATGCATTACATTACATTTACATTTATGGCATTTGGCAGACACCCTTATACAGCTGACTTACATTTACCTCATTTATACAACTGAGCAGGTGAGGGTTAAGGGCCTTGCTCAGGGGCCCAACAGGGGCAGCTTGGTGGTGCTGGGGCTTGAACCCCCAACCTTCTATTCAGTAACCCAACACCTTAACCACTGAGCCACCCCTGCATAATTGTGCATGTCAAACTTACATTAGTTAGACAGGGCAAATCAAAGTGTGCTGCTTCTTATGAGCATACTGCACTGACAACCTGGAGGACTGGAACTGGTTCCTGCTGAAGGCAAAACATGCCCAGAACTTCCGACGTCATTCAGCCACGCATCTAACCCTGTTCCAGTGAGTACTATGTCACCAACCTCTCCTGTTCCCTTGGAACGCTAATCCTTCTGACTCCCCTGCCATTAGTGACTAATTCAGTAGACGTGTAGGAGGTGGCATATCTGGAACAAGCAACTCAGAAGAACAAGAATAAGACAGACATCGTAATGCCACACCATAGCCTCCTTCTACAACAAATCAATGAAGTCCCATACAAACTCATCCTACCACACCAGCCACATTCCATGTCTCAAAACTACAGCCGGTGACTCCAGGAGCACGAGCTGACAGCATCCCCCCATCCACACTCCCAACTCCTCTAGATGTTGAAGGAGGCCTACATAGTCAAAGAGATCCTAGATTCACAATGTAGAGAGGGCCAGCTGCAATGGGCTCCTCAGGAAGAGAGTTCCAGAGTTTTGGGCCATAGTGGCTGAAAGCACCCTCTCCCATCTTTAACCGGGTTTTGGGAATCAGCAGTAGATTACTGTTTGTAGACCTGAGAGACCTGACTGGAACATATCTAACAATCATTCCACTGAGGTAATGAGGAGCACGGCCATGAAGGCATTTAAAAACCATCACCAGAACCTTAACATCTATTGTAGCAGTGCAAATGTAGTATGATCCCTCTTTCTCCTGCAGGTCAGGACCCTAGCAGCAGCATTCTGGACTCGTTGTAAATGTGTAAATAGAGCTCTTTGGGAGAGCAGATAAAACAGCGTTACAATAATCTAACCTTGATGTGATGAATGCATGGACAAGTTTCTCACTGGCAGCAGGAGAGAGCAGGTCTCCGACCTTGGAGATATTTCGAAGGTGAAAGTAAGCTGTCCTGCATGTAGCCATAATGTGAGATTTAAAGCTGAGTTCATTATCAAAAATGACGCCGAAGTCTGAAGTCTGAACATCATTTCTTTGTGAATCACTACCAAGAAGAAGAACCTCGGTCTCGTCTTTGTTCAGCTGCAGAAGATTGTTAGACATCCATGTCTGTATCTCACCTAAACACTTCAACAATGAGCTGATTGATTTTAGAGCTTTAGGTTGTAAAGAAATGTAGAGTTGAGTGTCATCTGCATATTGATGATAGCTAATGTCATGTTTCTTAATGATATGGGGTAATGGAAGCATGTAGAGGTTGAACAGTAGAGACCCAACAATAGAGCCTTGGGGGACCCCACAAGTTACTTTTTGATGTGTAGAGGAGGAAGTACCTATTGCAACATAATAATCACGCCCTTCTAAATAAGATCTAAACCAGTCTAAGACTAAACCACTAAGGTCTACCCAGTTCTGGAGGCAATCAAGAAGGATTATATGATCAACTGTGTCAAATGCAGCACTTACATCCAGCAGAAAAAGGACTGAGAGTTTGCCTGCATCTTTATTCAATCTCAGATGGTTTACGAGCTTAACTAGTGCTGTTTCAGTGCTGTGGAGGACTCCAGACTGAAAGGGGTCATTATTTGGTTAAGAGTACACATCTGCTTCTTTGGCTTACATCTTTGCCTGACTTCTGCCTGCATTTTGACCTGCCTCAGGTTTTGGATTCCTTTGCTTGTTTTAAAATAAAAGCAACCTGCAACTGTCACTGTCTCTGCCACATGACAGCAGAAATACCTGGTATCTCAGATTTTCACAGTCTTTTCTTTAAAAATCTTCAATGTCTAAAGGTGTTTATGACACCTCAAATAAGTTTTTGTGACATTGTCTCTACCTGGAATGCCATAATGCTGGTGTAATCAGAGTATGCTGCCACAACATACCAATGTCTATGTCACTAATTGGAATCCAGTATGAACCAATCCCTGTGTTCCCCACCGTGTGTTTCCATGGCTCTGTGGCAACATTCTTTCCCATTACCATGCTGATTTCTGAACTTAATTGACCTCACCATCTCCCACCAGTTGCAGCAAAGCAAGATCTAGCGGTCGCTTCCAGCGTGAGTTCTTGGGTAGGGCAATGCCATATCCTGTAGTAGCAAACACCTTCCCTGAACCGATGGTCATCACTTTACAGCCCTCATCCTTCCGTGCCATGTAGTTTAAAACAGCTGCGTCGTAGATGAAGGCATCCAGCTTACTGTAAGCAGAAAGAAGTGAAGAATGAGAGAGGAGAAAATTATTAATTAATTATTAAAATGAATTTAGTTAGAGAGAGAGAGAGAGAGAGAGAGAGAGAGATGCAGACATCAAACAGTGCAACTCATTCAGAATATTCATATGACTGCACAGAGCATTAGCCTGAGTCTAATTTGGCGTGGGCACGATATCTGTATCTCTGTATACAGATACAGTACAGAGCATCTTCATTTTGTAGATCACCTCCCTCTGCGGAATGAAGTCTCGTTTAGCATATTTATTAGGATGATATTATTATTAATACTATTATTATGATATTTATCAGGGACTTGGCAGTATACAGTCGTGTCCTTGATTTTTTTCTTGGAGAGAAGTGGCTTCTTTGCAGCCTGCGTCTTGACTCCAGGCCATCCTCCAAAAGCCTTCGCCTCACTGGGCGTGCAGATGCACTCACACACCTGCCTGCTGATCTGATACATGGTTGATTTAGGTGCAATTTTACGAGCAGCAATGACGATTGCACGTGTTTCCTTGGAGGTAAACTCGGTTAACAGAAGAAGACAACGATTTCAAGCACCATCCCCCCCTTTCAAAGCAACCAGTCTGCTCTTATAATAACTTTCTCCTGAGCTAATGAGAAGCTCACTGAAATGATGTTAGCGGGTCATTTTGTGGAAATGGGGTTTTTGTGATTAAGCTCATTTTCATGGCGAGTAATGACCTCGCAATTCATCTGATCACTCTTGATAACAATCTAGAGTTCATGCAAATCGCCACCAGAAAAACCAAACCAAAATTTGGGTCTGGCCATGACTACAAAGGGACCATGTCTTTGTTAAAGTGGAGATGGTGCTGCATCGATGCCAAGAATGATTCCATTTAAGACCAAAATTTGTACTGATTAACTGACTGTTATTAAGGCATCCATACATTTCAACTAGGGGTGGGACTTTAACGCGTTAATTTTGATTAATTAATTACAGGGAAAATAACGAAGAAAAAAAATTAACGCATTTTAACCGTGCATTGCACCGTGGAATGTTTCTCAGTGCACGAGTTCCAGGCGTACAGATTATATGGACGCACAAGTTCACTTATCACAGGAGCACTTCCACCATAGTTCGAATTACGGGGGGGACTGTAATAAAAGCGTCACTTGTCAACAAGTTTTGACTCGGTGAAGCAGTTAGAGCTTAATGATAACACTAATAATACACATACACTGATAAAACACTTTTAAAATTCTACTGAGGCAGGGATGGTCAAGCTATTTATGAGGGTTTAAACTAGCAACGCACAAATGAGTCGGGTGTGGGTGTGTGTGGGGGGGAGTTGATATGATAGTGGTACCCCCCCAATTATGATGGGGTAATTCGCACTCTGACTGAATGTTCACACCATGGTATGACAGGCTGGTGTGATTATTGTCCTAACCGCTTTATATCTCCTGGGAATTTTCACGTACAACATCTTGAAGAATGAAGAACTGAGGCTGTTTTGAAAGCAAAAGAAGGCCATGCACTAGTGCAGTGTTCCTAATAAAGTGTCCTGTGAGTGTATGTTTCATATGAATATGCTGCTATAAGCAAATGCACATTAAGAATATGAAATGACTATCAAATGATATTCCTTAGGTATGTTGACTAAATAAACAGCACTCCAAATAGAAATGACCCACAGAGAACCAGAAGAGAACCCTCCTTCAAACAGACAAACAGACAAACAGTGCCTCAAAGAGCTTACTTGTGTTTGGGGAAAGTAACAATTTCAGGGCCACTATGGTATTTCTGGTGTCTTCACACAAAGGGTGGACGTCAGCTTACACACCCACTCTGAGACAGACACAATCCGACAGCTGACAAAATAATTAATGCCTATGCTGTGATCCGTGCTGTAACCCACATCAGTCTTTCCAGCTGTGTTAAAAATCCAGTTCATTTTCCATGAGCCAGCTTGATTGTTTCAGGAGCTGTACTAAAAAAAAACTACTGACATCTAATTTAGTCTAGAACACATTAACAAACAGGGTCAATTTATACAGCAACACCGCTGGCGCCACTGAAAACTGGAACACATAACGTAGCTTAGTATAGGAGTGAAGGCTTATATATACATTCAATCATTCATTCATTCATTCATCTTCTTGGCCTCTTATTCCTTTTCAGGGTCACGGGGGAGCCGGTGTCTAGCCGGCAGCATAGGGCGCAAGGCAGGAACAACCCTAGAC
>JAOTRJ010000012.1:9932819-9943506 GCA_028564905.1 Leptodoras praelongus
GGCCCTACACCATACTAATACATTATTGTGGGCTAAAATGACAGGTGTTCCAGTTTCATTGTCTAACCCCTGTAGATATATATATATCATGCAAACATGCTGTACTATGCATAAGAATCTCCTATAAATTACTAATAACGCACAAAACTTCCATTACTGACAATTAAAATATTTTTCAACAGTACTCCGGCCCCATGAAGTGATCACATATGGAACAAGTGATCCCTTACCCCCCTCTAGTGAGCTTCTTGTTTGTTGCATCCTAAGATATGCATGTTTTTTTTTTTTCTTCAGTACTTTTCAAACCAGTTAAGACTGATTTACATCAGCAGCTCTAAAGGAGCTCAGACCCCTTGGAGCAGGAATGAAGACAGGACTGAACTCGGTGCACTTTGACTGGGCTGCAGCAAAGCGAGAAACTGGAAGAACAGACGCCTGTGTGCCTCTGCCACGGCAACCCTGCAGGCATTCTCCTCCCCGCCTCTAATGGCGTATGGCACTGCAGAGGGCATGTGCCAGAACATGTGAGTTAGAAAACAGCTCCAGTAAGGCAAGGCAGAAGCAGCACTGCATGCACCAGGTGCGTGCCACCTGGCCCACTCGGAACCTTTTTCTCGACTTGTATCCGACGTCTTGAAGTACACGACCCGGTTCTCGTCTTTCAAAACATCATCAAAATATATTAGGTGACTTTCAGTTTTTTTTTTTATTGGTTTTTGGTGTAATTTACTATTTTTTGCTGTTGCAGAAAACAGAAAAAAAAAATGATAGTTTAGTATTTATATGCCATATTTTTTTTTTTTTACTGAGATTACACTGGGACAGAGGAGCTAAGCAAAAGTATTGAAATGTATACAATAGTGTTGGGGACCTGTGCTATACTTTAGGTTTAGATTAGACAAGGGGGAGGGGGGTAAAGGGGGAGGTGTTAAAAGGAAAAAAAAATAAAATAAAATAAAAAAAATAATAATCACATCGATACATATATTCCCCTCATCTTAAAACGTACACACTCCCAACCACAAATAGTACAAATGATTAAAAAACTTGCACTCTGAAGAATAAAAAAAAAAAAAAAAAAAAGCAACAGAAACAGGTGATACATAAAATATAATAATACGCATTTTACAGTACGGACTGGTCTCTCCGCTCGTCCTCGCGCCAATCCATCACAACCAAAACAAAAGAGAGATAACACTTGTCATAGAAATACCTACAAAATTACATATTTCTTAAAAAACAGGTGACGGAACTTATGGAACATGGCATCTACTGAGCTATGGTGGAACCCCCCCACCCCACCCCCAACCCCACTCATCGAATGCGACAGTTTTCACGCGATTTCAAAGTTTTTGAGGCAAGAACGAGTATTAGTTTTCAAGGTTAAGGTTTGAAAACCTAAGTGTCTTAGTATATTTGTCCTTACAGAATAAACGATTATGTTCAACAACCTCCTGGTCAGCGACGTTAGTCCCAGGAAGAGCATTTCTATAAAACACAAGACTACCGAGGAGGGCTGGGCTGGGGGGTGTTTTTAGGGCACAGGCGACAAGAAACAGAAAAGTTACATATATTTGAAAATAAAAGACTATACCATCCAAAAAAATTTAAGTAATATGGGGAAAGTCACCTAGAGAAAAAAAAGTTACGGTCGAGATTAGTCCACTCTTACTGGTTTGCATTCATTATCGCAGCACAAAAAGTTATGAAAATACGTAATGAATGTTTGTTTTTTTTTGAGGATAGAGATGCTACTATAACAACAAAGGTGCTACCAAATAGTCCCATAATCTAAAATATTCTTCCCCTTTGGAGAAACCATGTTTCAGATCCATGTCCTTAATGGATGTCTGTGTTCTTGTCCATGTTCGTGTTGTGGTAAGAGGCACTCCCGTGGCTAAAACCAGAGACCGTCTATAGAATGACTGTGCGAGTGTAAATATGTAGTGGATTCAAAGCAGAACCTCCACTGTGCATTCACGGGTCTTTTTAAAAAGCATCAGTTCCGACGGTCAGAGTATTTGCTGAAGAATACTTAGTGCCTGTAATCTGCAATGCCACCTGATCGTTCCATGTAATACTCTCCTTTCTGAGAATAAGTCCCCTTTGGTGCTTTTCGTCCTCCACCGACTTGTCTGCAAGCGAATTTATGCCTCTGTAGCAGAGCACCGTTCCAGAACCGTGAGGGGCACTGGGGGCAGGAGAAGGATCCTTGGGATAGGTGGCGAGCCCGATGGCGGAGAGCCGACAGGAGCCTGCGGGAGCGCTTGCCACAGACTATACAGCGCAGGCGAGCCCGACAGCCATGCTTCCTCGGGGGGTGCCTTATGACACGGTGAACCGCGTGGGTTATCCGTCGCGTAAAAGTGGTGGAAGGACACATCGGACATGTGTAGAACCTAAACGGAACCATCAAAGACCTCAAGCCTCTCAATTTCAGCCCGCCCACACGCCAGGTACCGACGAGCCCTAAATGAATCCCGATTCCTCCGGTATACTTGGCCCACCTCAACTGGGCGAGCCACCTTTTCCGTTTGAGCTGCTGCTGAAGCCTGCATTTCCTTCTCTGCAAAAATCCATGCCATCTTGCGTTCTCGAACTCGTTGAACCCGCCAATCAGCTGCCCCCCGTAACCAAATCTATCTTTTTGCTTTTTTTTTTTTTTTTTCTCTGAACAACGTCGCCGTGCACCTGGAGTTGATGGAGATGCTGGGGCTGCATTTGAAAAGAGTGCTGCTGCTGTTGCTGCTGCTGCTGGTGGTACTGAGAAAGGTGGAGTGGAGACGATGAAATGTGGATGTGAGACTGAGCAGAATGAATGGGGTTTCCTGGGATCCCTTGATAAATCTGTTGCCCCTTCGTGCTTACAGGTGGCTGATGGGAAAGGGGCCCTATAGTGGAGTGTGGGTAGTGAGGGTGTTGAGGGTGCGAAGGGGCATTGGTGTTCGAGCTGTGAGGACCTGACTCTGGGGTGTAAAAGAGTGGTGAATAGCCAGCAGGTTGAGAGTGAAGATGCTGCGTATGAGCAATGGTCGAATGGGTTTGCTGTACACCGTGGCTCCCGCTCTCCGGAGTCAGACTAAGCAGAACATTAGTGGCAGCCTCGCTTTCTGTTAAGGACGACCCAGTTCCACCAGATCCACTTCCTGTTGGCTGGGTGGTTGGTCCAGCACGTGCTAAACCGTGCTGAGATAAGCGATGTCTCGACAGACTGTTGGAGTAAGCGAAGGCTTTTCCGCACACCTCACAGGAAAACAGTTTCTCCCCACCATGTTCATGAATGGCTTGGTGATGAGCGGTCAAATGGAAGTGATGGCGAAATGACTTCCAGCAGATTTCACATGTATATAGCTTAGGAGGGGGCTGGTTGGATGTGCTGGCGCTGGATCCTTGAGCTTTGTTTTGAGAATAAGGGTAATATGATCCAGGGGCTGCTTGATTGCCATCTTGCTGAACCGTTCCTCCTTGATTTGCCATATTCGACTTGGTTTTACTCCGTCTTGGTTTGAAGTCGCCCCTGAGGTGCAGCTTTTCGTGTCGTTTCAGACTCTGAGCATACCCAAAATCTTTTCCACAAAGGGAGCATTTGTAGTTCTTCTCTCCTGAATGAACAGTCTGATGCTTAGTCAGATGGAAAGGCTCTCGAAAATCTTTGCCACAAACATCACAATGGAATGGCTTTTCTCCTGTATGGACACGCTCGTGCCGGCGGAGGGTTTCACGTCTGCCAAAGCCACGCCCACAAACAGTGCATAAATAAGGTCTTTCTGCTCCATCCCCACGAGCTCCGTTCTGGTTATTGCGTCTACGCTTAACATTCTCTCCAGTGATACCACCAGGCCTGGGTTCCCTCTTTTGTCTGGGCTTCCTCGGCCGTTTCGGTTTGGCATTAGATGTGGCGTTTTGTGAATTAGGTTGCTGTTGCTGCTGCTGCTGTTGCTGCTGCTGCTGTTGCTGCTGCTGCTGCTGCTGAGCAGGATGAGACAAAGGCATCATGGATCCATTCAAACACTCGTCATTTCCTCCATTTCCTGCAGACGTAGAAGACGGGCCGCCCAGAGACCCAAAACCAAGGCCCCCTAGCAAACCTCCAATGATATCTCTCCGTTCCTCTCTTCCGCCACTGTTGTTTATTTCAGGCAGGACAGAGGCAGCAGCAGCTGCAGCTATCGCAGACATGGCACTGCTGGTAACTTCATCTTCCGAGTCATCCAGAAGAGAAGAAAGAGGAAGATGTGGCTGCTGTTGGTGATGGTGATGCTGCTGCTGATTTGGAGGGTGCGGGTGAAGCGTTGGCGCTAGTGGGGCTTTTCTTAGCGCAGGGCCCGACATGCTGTTAGTACAAGAGCCATCTCCAGAGTACGAGGTCAGGGTGCTCTGTGTTCGACGATAATCATCAACTCTGTAAGATGCTTGGAAGGGATCTCTCGAATATGCCGAGTTATATTTCCCCTCTGGCTTATCACTAGTATTTGGGTTCCCTCCTCTCCCCTGTGGATACAGGCCATCGCAGGACATCTCTGTGGCCCCTCCCTCAGATTTCTCATAAACCAATTCTTTTTCATCTCCTATTCGTCCACCTTGGTAGTCGCTACCCTCCACCTTGTCGTCGGAACTCACTGAACTGCCATCGCTGCTTCTCGAACTTGATCCCCGACCCGGTTTGCCACATGAACCAGAGGCAGCATGGTTAAGCAAGGAGGTACTCTCTCTAAAGCAGCGGTCACAAGCAGGACAGCGGTAAGGTTTATCCTCGTGAATTTTCTCATGTCGAGTAAGAGATTCGCGCCTGTTAAAAGATCTCTCGCAGGTAGAACAAACGTATGGTCGCTCGCCAGAATGTAAAACGCCGTGCTGCAGGAGATGTCCTCTTTTCTTAAAACCTTTCCCGCATTCACTGCAACAGTACGTCTTATCTGGACTCGGGCACGAAGAGGAAGGGTCTGGATTGGACTGATTTGGTTCGTGCTGACGATGGGCATTTTGCTGAGCTATGCCATCTTGTGTCGAGTGCGGGAGGCTCGTATCTGACTGATGCTGATGGACTGCATTTGGAGTTGCGTTGACGCTGCTATTGGGGCCATTACCGCCGTCTTCATGGGTGCGTATGTGTCTACGGAGACTAGGGAGGTGTGTGAATGATTTGCCACACTCTCCACAGTGATAAGGCTCAGGCGGAGTAACAGTGGGAGTCATTGCGGATTGATTATCAGATTTGGGGAGCTGGGAAACGTTTGTTACCAAAACAGAGGCGGAATTTGAGGACGGGGCAGAGGAAGAGACAGTTGAAGAGGAGGAAGAGGATGGTGTTGAAGACGAGAGGATTGAGGAGGGATCACTACCAAGACCTCTCATGCCAACCCCTGCACCTCCTCCGACAAGGCCAGAAGACCCATCATGGCCATGTGCCCCAGAACTGCTATGGCAGTTAGTACTGCTACTACTACCACTACTGCCATCGCTTTTCCTCTGAGGCAGGTAGCCGGCCATCGCTTTCTTTCTCCTGCTGCCACTACCGCCGCTTCCTCCAGCAACAGATGCATCGTCCCCTTTCCCATCATCCTTTGGGGCAGACAGATGAAGTGGAAGCGGGAGAGGAAGAGCAGCTTCCTGCTGCATTAAGGAAGCAAGTTGATTGGAGGAAAGGACAGGGATGCCTTGAAAATCAAATCCACCAAGTGGCGATGGTTGGGGGGCAGGATGAAGTGGGTGATGTGGGTGGGCGTGGCTGTGAGGGTGAGACAATGCATGTGGCGGTAACTGCTGCTGTTGCTGCTGAGGCTGAGGGGTTGGGTGGCCATGTGTGTGAGAGGGGTGAAGTGCTGGGGGAGGAGCTAGACCTGTGTTAGAGTCTGTAAGGCCAAGATGATTATGGGGACCCTGCTGAACTAAGAACTGCTCAAGGCTAGCATTGGTAGGCATTCCAGAAAGGAAGTACTGGTTGGCTGCAAGCATGCAACTAAATTGCTGGTGCAAACTACGCGCCTCAGACTGAGCCCCGACCAGACCAGCTACAGTACTGCTGCTAGTAGCAGGGTTATTAGAGGTGGTGGTTGAACTGGAAGGGGACGGTGAAGAAGACGGCGGTCCAGGCGATGGTTGAGGCACAGAGATACCAGGGTGTAGGGGTGGTGGCGGCGGCGGAGCAGATGTAACAACTCCTCCAATCACTCCAGAACCACTAGTACTACTACCCCCTGCGAAATCAAACCGTCCCATCCCTGAGTGGAGCTGCTCCTGTGCTAGAGCAGCCTCCGCAGGGTGAAAAGGGCGCAAGAACTGCGGGTATCCGGAAGCAGAACTGCCAGTGCTGCTCATTTTGCTAGACTTGCGAGAGCTTTGTGAGGAAGAGGACTGCGTTTGCTGGGGGATGGGTGGAGGCGGTGCGCTCATTTTGGCAAAAATCGACGAGGAATCTGAAAACGCATTACTTCTAGATCCTTGCAGGGAACCCAGTCCGAGCCCGGAGAGAAGCGCTCCGGACGCCTCGCACTGCTGCTGCTGCTGCTGAAGCTGTTGCTGGTGTTGAAGTTGCTGTTGGTGCTGCAGCTGTCGTTCAAACCCTAGGCCTTTGAACTGATGAGCCTGGTGCCCACTAAGCATTTCTAAAATGTCCATAGGGTACTTTCCAAACTGGAACATTTCCCTCACTGATGAGGGACACTCGTTCGGTTCCTTCTCGTTCCCCTGCTGCTGCAGAAACAAAACAACACCACTACTTAATTAAACCGTATGGCTGTTTAGTCTCATTTAGTCATTTTCATCAGTGCATTAACAATAACAACAGTTTGTATAGAAGTTGCTGCTCATAATAATCTAAAATCTTACCGGTGTAGGAATGTTCCCTTACTTATTTATCTCACAGGCATTGAAAGAAACGGGCCCCATTTGCATGTTCCTTATTAAATGTTGTCTTTGCAGTTCAGTTCAGATCAGATCACAGTGAAAAGGCAAAAGAAGCAATGCCAGAACGTCGAGGTTGGAAGACCAAGAGCACGGCAGCGATACCATCCAGTCGTCCTTGCCTCTGTCGCCGTCAGCAACCACACACTAATAAAAAACAATCATAATGATAAAAAATGAGCAAAAAGATCAATAAACCCTAACCCTATGTCCTCAGAATTCCATTGTATGCCCAAAAGTATGTGGACACCATACACCCATCACATCTCATTCCACATTTATCCTCCATTTCCTATTACACCAAGCTCTAGGAAAACGTTCCTCTAGATTTCGAAGGACTCTGAAAGCTCGGGCGTCCGCATACTTTTGGCCCTACCGCCTGTATCGCTAACCTTAACGTTTCCACTCATCAAACTTCCTCTCTTCAGTAGAGTTCATTATGTTTTATAATGAAATCCTACTGTTTAGTGGTTCACGTCTCACATCTTTGCCCGGCGTGTCGGGTCTATTTTTAACGTCGCTATACGTTCCTATACGGGCGCAATGCCGTACGGCTAAACTCTTGGCAGTTGTAGCGAAGCGTTTGCTTCACGCTGGTCGGAGAGACCAGAGCGATTTTAATCCTTTTAATCTGTCCAGCTCGCTTATCTGTGCTCTCTGGAAAACTCTGGGTTTGGAGGTCAGAAGCGCTCGGGGGACGGCGTGGATCAGCTAGGGCGACCGGGTGAACCCAGAAACGTGACGATGTCAGCCACGCCCCCCTGAGTCAATTCACCAAAACTGCAGAAACTCTGAGCCATCTTAAACCTCATTCGTCTAACCACACGGCCAGGGCGTAACGGTGACGCTGAAAACGGAAACGTCCTTGAGCACATCATCATCATCATCATCATCATCACAACAGCTTATGAATAATGAAAATGGATTGTCCTAACCGTATGAACCGTACGAGCATTAGCACTAACAGACTCACTAATGCACAGCACAAGCACTCCAGGATAACCACAGGTAATGGCTCGGCGTGGACTTTTCCCGTGGTGAGCACCGACTTCATAATGCTTGATTGCTAAAATTAAAATGCCTGACTATAAATAAACCTCGGCGTGCTGGGAAATACGTCCTAGTCCGTTTTATTCGGCGCAGGCTTAAACGGGTCTGAAAATCCGACGCCAGTAAAAAGCCCTTAAGAAGCTGGCGTAATTACGAAGATATTACTATTACTATTATTATTATTTATTATACTAGCACTGTTAGAAGCCTATATTATATTTCATACTGGGGTCATGGTATACTAACCCTAACCCTAAAACATGATAATTGCTAAAAAAAAATGCGACAATAAGTAAAATGTAAAACGTAGCACGTTATCATAAAACACTCAGGAACACGGTACCTATATATATATATATATATATAAATATATATGACCATATATGGACTTCCTGTCGTTTATTACCGTTCACTACACGTTATTTGGACAAATTTTCTTTCATGCAGAAATTATTAAGACAGTCATGAGCTAGAAGTGTTACTGGGAATGTGACACAGCTCTTCTGGAGACTTTCACTCCCACACTTACTGCTTTATTTATTTATTTATTTTTTTATTTTTTTTTTGCATGAAAATCCAGCAGCATTTATTTTTAAATGCTTTTTTTTAGTATGCAAAAATAACGTATGGAAATATAAAATACAATTTTTTTTTTCTTTTAGAGACTCAATAATGCAGAAAAAAACGAAAAAGAAAACAATAAGAAAAAGTTGTATCTAAAAAAAAAATAAAAAAAAACAGGGTGCTAAAGACTTTTGCGCGATACGTCACAAAATACGTCACTCAAATCCCTGAGTGAAAATCAGACCGAGGCTCTGTTTAGGTCGCTATTACAAAAAAAATGTTGAAATATATATATTTTTTTTATTTTTAAAAAATAAAAAAAATTATAATAAACAGAAAAAGTTTTATATATATTTATATTTTTTGTGAATGAGTGTAACACTCACCGAAGGCGCGCACTCGTGCTGTGGAGTGTTGTGAGCTCGGAAGGCTTTTTTTTTTATAGAAAAGAAAATGCTTATAAATGTAAAAATATATGTATATATAATAGATATACATACATAGCTATATGTGTATGCATATAAAATATATAAAATGGCAAAGCAAGCAAGCAAGCAAGTCAGTACAAGAATTTGGCGTCCAGCGACATGAATAATGAGCCTTGGAAAAGAAAATAAGTTGTTCAGAAATATTAAATCGTGATTTAATTGATTGAGCAATTTGTTAAATAAATATGGGGTAATGTTTGCAGTGCGTGTGCTCGCTAGCCAGGCTGCTATCTCTCCCTCTCTATCTCTCCCTCTCTCTGTCTTGCTAACATTAGCTAAATAAACACGGTATTCCGTTTCAGCGCTGCACCACTAAACCTTCCGACCTGCTATCTATAGCATTACGCTCATGTACAACCTCGAAAGTACAACACGAATGTGCAAAAGCAGGAAAAAAAGGCGCCGAAACGTACATGTACACAAAGGCGGTTTCCGATTTCAGGTTAGCGGGTCATTTTTCCTCATCCTCCCGTCGAAAACAGTTTCAAAGGCCTCTCCATTGGCCCGAGAGCTCTGTTGTCGCCCCGTTAACCAAACCCAATTTCCGCTCGGTTAGCTGGCTAATGCAAAGTGATCGCTTTACACGGCGACCGATTTTCGGTCGCTTAACCGCATACGAATCGAAATCGTCCACCTCATGGAGTCTTCTTTGCTTTAATCAGTGTTATTAGCCAAATATTTTCTTCCCCTGTGTCATTTTTTTTAATGTCCCCGTCTTCCTGTAGGCGCTTATGTTCGTTTCACAGTGGTCGTTTCCGGGCAGTGATACAGTTCCGGCCAGTGTCGCAGGATAAACTGTCCGGCTAGCTGCATTTATTTCTTTTACAACCGTCGAATTTAAGTGTACAGGATTTTTTTTTTTAATATATATATATTTTATATTTATTTATTTTTATTACTGAATACTATACTTAATATAAATGTATAAATATATAAATGTATAAATGTATTACCGTGTCCGAAGGGCAAACCTGCTCGATAAATATTACGGTGAAAAAATAGAGTGCACTCACTTTATTTATGAATAAATAAATATATAAATAAATATTTTTAAAAAAAACTTCGGTAAAAGTTTTTAATAAATATTGAATTAATAAATAAATAAAGTGCGGATATACAGACCGACACTGATAAGGACGGTGTCGTGTTATTAAAAATGAAAAGTGTTGTTTAAAATGAAAGGAAAATAAAGCGTGACCTGATTAAAGTAATAATAATATGAATATTAATAATAATAATGATATAAAGTGTGAGAAGAAGGTAACAGCGGGTTTTGTGTGACAGTAGTGAGAGTAGCAGCACAAGCGCGCGCGGTGTCACAGCGCCGAAGCCATTTTACCCACAAGCTGCTGCTTCCCCCTTTCTGCAGGACGCGCGTGACCCTGCCCCTCAAAATGGCGCATGCCAGCGGTGCCGCGTTTGTCTGCTTGTGCACCACGTTAAACGTGAAGCGTGTGCACGAAAAACTCGTGCATCCGTTAATAAAACAGTCACTCTGTATGCATGCACAGCGTCCGTATAAAAGCACAATGCATGCACAATCCTAAATGCACGCGCACGACAAGTGGTAGTTTATTAAACCGAGAAGCAACACTTAGGGGCGGGTCCTGAGCATCTCACCCAGCCTGTTTATTACATCATACTGTTCACAGAGGGAATTCTATTCATGCATTTGGTTGTTT
>JAOTRJ010000012.1:9991144-10009567 GCA_028564905.1 Leptodoras praelongus
CTCTCTCTCTGTCTGTCTGTCTCTCTCTCTCTGTCTCTGTCTGTCTCTCTCTGTCTCTCTCTGTCTCTCTCTGTCTCTCTCTGTCTGTCTCTCTCTCTCTGTCTCTGTCTGTCTCTCTCTGTCTCTCTCTCTGTCTGTCTCTCTCTCTGTCTCTCTCTTTCTCTCTGTCTCTCTTTCTGTCTCTGTCTGTCTCTCTCTCTGTCTGTCTCTCTCTCTGTCTGTCTCTCTCTCTCTTTCTCTCTCTGTCTGTCTCTCTGTCTCTCTCTCTCTGTCTGTCTCTCGCTCTCTCTTTCTCTCTCTGTCTGTCTCTCGCTCTCTGTCTCTCTCTTTCTCTGTCTCTCTCTCTGTCTCTCTCTCTCCTTCCTGTGTGATCTGAGGTTCACTTCACACACCCGTTTCAGCTCCATCATGAGCCTCTGTGCACCAGCACACACACACACACACACACACACACACACACACACACACACACACACACACACACACACAGTTTGGTCTTGCAATTTTTCTTTTATGTGAAGACCTTCCATTCACGATTAATGCAACTAATTAATGCTCTGCTCTGCCTGCACCGAAATCCAGCCCTAACCTTAACCCCAGGAATAAAAGGTAACTTTTTGGCTTTTTTCTTCTTATTGTTAAAAAAAAGACACTTTCATTACGGGGACCAGCCAAATGGTTAAATGATCAGGTATTCCTATCCTTGTGGGGGTATTTGATCTCCACCATGATATTAAAACATGCCCACACATACACCGAGTGTGTGTGTCCACGTGCACTTTATTGCCCGTCATCTGAGCGCTCATTCTCCCCGAGCATCCTAAAACATCCTCACACACACACACACACAAGGAAACCCGACAGAGCCTTAGTCAAGGATGGGTTGAGGTGATACCAAGTAGAGAATCTTCATCACACACAAAATATAATCTGGCCAAAATTCCAACCACTTCGTATCATGGCATACATCACAGTGTGTTTGTGTGTGTGTTTATTAAAATAAAATACAGAATAGTGTGAAATGTGCTGTTTCTTTTCCATGTATGTACTGATTGTGGTTTTTTTTAAGAAGTGTTTGCTCACATGTTACTGAATAAGGCTTGTTTTATGTTTCAGCTGTTATAAAGTCTTTTGTCTGGGTTAAAACCAGTGTCAGGTTTATTTAAAATTAGCCTACTATCACTAGTCTTAGTACTTTACGTAAGGGTTTCCTTTTCTAAACAGACTAAAGAGTTACTGAGTTCTTCTGAATGCTAAATTCTAGTATTGAAAAAGTATCAAATGCATCCCAGAGCTTACAGGTACAGTGTGTAGGCTCCTAGACACCACGTTTTAAAACAACCCAACACGTAGTGTATATTATTAACCAATTAAATCATTTTAAAGCAACCTGTAAGCATTACACCCGAGGCATGAGAGGTACCCGTTTTTGTGTCGTGATTTCACCATGCCGTTTCTCCTCTGTGTATCAGTTCATTACATTTTTAACTGGATGTTATTCATGCATTATTTTGGATGCAGATATTTCTGTGCTTCAGTTAAAAATGATCAACTCAGGCAAAATTATGAACTCGGGTTAACATGATCATAACTATTAACAAATCAGCTTGCAATGTTTGGGCACGTGATCATGAGTTGTTGTACTGGAGTTTAAAAAGTGTTCTGGATAACAAGTAACTAACTTTCCAATAATGATATAATGATACAAGGGTGTGTGATGTTCTTTGCATGCAATATCACCAGTAATTCTAATAAATACGTTTGCACAGCATGCATTGCCATTACCCGTTGTTTTACAAACATGAAATTTTAATGTAGGCGTAATAGACATGTATGAAAATGATGTGAATGTTTGCCGTTAGATTTTTCAGCTTCGTGGCCACTGCATGGCAGTACAGTGCTGGTGTGTGGAGAAAGTGAGGGGTAGCGTATGTCTGAGTGATGATAAGAATACTGTACACACAGTGTTAATCGTGTTGTCTACCCTATTGTACCTGCTCCACGTGATTCCAAGGATGTGTCCGCTCCAGCTGAGGGGAACGATCAAACCTGTAACATCCTGTATAACCTGCCCACGTTTCAGTGGTTCTCAGTGATTTCCTAACCATCCAGCAGAGTTGGTTGTGGAGGCAGTTTTGCTCCAGATGAGCTCTCTGAAGCAGAAACGATCGTGTACGAGTACAGATAAGCAGCTCTGCCTTTTCTCAGTATCAGTCGCTGATGAAAAACAGAAGACCTCCAGTGTAATTTGCTCTGATAGGGAAGTGATCATGATATGGTTTATGTCTGAGCAAAAAAAAAAAGCTGTACTGTCCAATTATGTATGTGTTTTGCGTTACAGTTGGAAGCTGAGATTTCTTTGACAGAGATGAAGTCGGTGTATAGTAAAGAGTTTCATTTATTACATTATTATCTGACAGCTACAAGTTATGGCATTTATTACACCGAGAATTGTTGTCATGTTTTACAAAGTACAGCCAGACTCCTGTGTGCCTTTGGTCTAATTCACACATACATGTCAAGTTAATGCTTGACAGTGGGCGTGTCTGATGCTTGGGCGTGCATCTTTGTCAACAACCAGTCATGCCACTGTGAGATGCTGCTGTTTGACTTCAAGCCCATGTTTCAGTTCAGCAACACATTACATCGCTCAATTCACCAGGAATGAAAAGCGGCATCGCCATATTTATGCAACTCTTCGTTATATTCAGTACTCAGCCTCTCAACACCTGTTAAGAATTGCCAATAAACTATACTCATTGGGCTGCAGTGGAAAAGCAGTTTGCTGTTTGTTACAATATTGTTATACACAATATCATTAGCTCTGCTGTATAACGAGAATATTTTTCAAATTCTGCTTAACTGAATCAGCAGGTATTAATATTTGTGCTTTAAGGATTCAGACGATGTGTACTGTACTCAAAATGCTGTTTTCATATATCTTATAATTTCCCTCTTGTTTCATTTCCCCCTTCTTCTCTAGATTACGTGTACTTCGAGAACTCGTCCAGTAATCCCTACCTGATCCGTCGAATAGAAGAACTCAACAAGGTGGGCTGGCTTTTGTGTTTTCTTTTCTTTCATATTGTTTAAGTGTGTTAACTAAAACCATATTTTCCCTCTGAGCTACAGCATGGTGGTAGTGTACAGTTATTACACAGCATGCTGCGTTTGTGTTTGTGCTGGAAAAAGTATCATTCGCACCGCTGTGCGGCGCCTGGATTAACGGCATCCTTTATGGAAATGTGTACAAACTCATAACACGGAGTGATATTTCCAGCTCATATGTACAGGGGTGCATTTTATTTTATCAGAGCTCCTAGGGATGTTGAACAAATGAAAAACAGGGTTTTTAATACAATGACTGAGACTATTTTTATTTCAAATATGCCTGAAGGGTGTCGGTACTCTTCATGGGAGTTTTGTAAGTAATCATCATGAGAGTTTTTGTGTTATAAGATTAAATAGCTTCTATCATTGGAATTGTTGCTCGGAGTAAATCACCAATGAAGTGGGTTAGCGGGGTTTCGCAGGTGCATGCGTAACTGTATAGGATTTGCTAAAACAGTCTTAATGTATGTGGGTTTGCCCTAAAGTTTTCGCCTGTTTTATAACCACATTCTTTGATCTCTCATTAATGTAAAAAATAATTATATTTTTTCTTTTAAAATGCAAACCGTTACCATAATAACTAACATAATCCTGCTGTTTGTTTAACATATCTGAACATGTGAGAATAGTTAAACACAGTAAGGAGTCTTGGGACTGGAGCTCACATGCTGTTGGTAGGTAGCAGTGGTAGGATTGGTCTAACTTTTGTCTCAATTATCTCTTACAGACGGCCAATGGAAACGTAGAAGCCAAGGTTGTGTGTCTGTTCAGGAGGAGAGATATATCTAGCAATCTCAACACTCTGGCTGACAGCAATGCTAGTGAGTCTACAACGTTTCCTGTCCTTTATTAACCTCCTTTCATTCCATCCACTCTGCATGTTTTGGTAAAAGCAGCTTCCTTCTTAAGTTATTTTGATCTCATATTCACATAGAAACAAAGAATGGGTCCCTTCACAGTTGGTGACTGAATCGTTTTTGACTGTGTATGTCTGTCTGTTCAGGATTACTACATATTAGTGTTTAGAGTTATGCAGCGATGACAACCCGCCTGCACTGATGTCCGACTTTAGTAGTCTAATGCAACAAATCACTTAAGTCATACTGAAGTTATAGTGGTTATAAAGCTGCTTTGCTTTAATGCGCCACACATAGCCAGTGGCTGCAGTCCAGTTGGTCCTGAATCTTGATTTGAACTGTACTGCATCTGTTTATATAGATAGATGGATATAGATAGATAGATGGATATCCTTTTCATTTTTCCACGGAGAGTAGGCTTTTTACTTTTACCCCTTTAAATCAGCCGCGTCAACATACTGTATGTCCACATGCCTTCACTGTTTCTCTTCACACATCAGCCCTCCCAGTAATATCCTGGTCTTACCTGGGTAGATTGCTGCCCCAGATGTCGCCTCTGGATCGTATCCACCCGTAACCATTTCCCAGTCAGTTGCCACACAACAGTGCATGAGTTAACAGGGCTTAGATGTAAACATGCCCCAAGTGAGTGCTTACTGACAACATATTGGCACCACTGTTGACAACAACCTTAGCAGCTGTTTTGCACTGTTCAGAACGAGAACATTTACATTTATGGCATTTGGCTGACGCCCTTATCCAGAGCGACTTAGATTTTTTAAATCTTATTTACACAGCTCAGTTCAGGCTTAAGGGCCTTGCTCAGGGGCCCAGCAGTGACCGCTTGGCTTTGAACTCGCAACCTTTGGGTCAGTAGTCCAACTTCTTAACCACTGAGCTACACTACCCCAACGTTGAGACTGTTATGTGTTTGTACTCAGAATTTGTTTGCATTTTAGATTTGTGGAAGCAATGTACAGTATGCTGTATGTGTCGTAAATGATCTTTTGATTGATTAACTGATCGGCTCAGTGGCTGAAGTGTAAATCAACATAACTGTTGAGTTGAGCTCAGTGCTTAGATTGTACCTCATCTCAAGTTTAAGTTGCTTTGGATCAAAATGTCTGAGTGATGGGAAGCTGTTGAGTTCCGTCAATACGGTGTGTTGGTGTTACAAGTTTGATGGTAAAGAGAATGTTTGTTATTTATCTTTTTTGTGGCTAAATCGCTATGATGTGTTTGTGATTTGATATGAATCTCTGGTATATTGAAATGTGTCAGAGTTGTTTCTATTTTACTTTTATTCAATAGTTCTCTATACAAAGTGTCATTTCTAGGACCTGTATCAACAAAGTTTACATATTGGAAAGCAGGAAAGAATTGCCGTTAAAGGGCAAATCGAAAATCCTTGAAAGTGTTGCAAGGTGTCTATAATAAAAATGTGGCCATTCATTCATGTCCTTTGATTTGGCTGTTTGACAGACCTACCAGCAACAGCAGTTCTGTCTAATAAAAGCTGTGTTAAACCAGAGTTTCTTTACTAAGACCTTAAGTATTTTCATAGCTATAACAGACTAATGTTCCAGGCATTTCAGTGTATGTTCACTACTTTGTTTTACTGAACCTTTTGTGGTCACTGCTCTATTGCCATTTAATAGCATTGGGCTTATTCTTGTAATTTCTTTAGGTCCTGTTCAGATTTTGAATCCAATCAGTAGCAGGTTGCCAGATTCATGTGCATCCTATTTCATATGCAGATGCAATAATATTAGCTTATACCAAACTAAAACTCACATGAAATATTTATATTTAGCCATTAGATATCTTTAATAACCCATTGGAAGCTCAGATCAGTCGATATAAGCTTTACTCATACTTGCTGCTTTGATTTGATTGATCTGGTTGCTTGGCACATTTTAATAGTTCCTCAACAGTTCCTCAGTTGGAGAAAACATGGATGCCAAAAAACAGACATTACAAGAACAGCATGTTTTGACAGTTCAAAAGTAATTTGCATCAGTGTGAAAACCCCAGTGACCCAGTGATGTCGGATGCATTAGGACACGTGTCCCGTTCCTCTTCTGCATGTGGTCTGAGTGATTGGCTCACAGTACGCACTTAAGCATGTTTAAGCTCAGACCTGTTCTTACTGCTGACAACTTGGCAATATCAAGTGTGAACAGGGACTTGGGCTGTGCTGTTATTCAAGATCATAACTCCTCCTTCATTTGGTTTTTTTTTATTATCCTTAAGATCCTGATATACCCACCCCCCCTCCTTTCTTGAGTGTGTCCTCCCTTGGCCTTGAGCCCATATTCCCGGTGCTGCACAGTGAACAAAAGAGTCTTCATGGCACTTGCAAGGCCCTGGCATAGAATGGGTTAATGCATGTGTCTTTGTCCTGTATGTAAGTGACTCGTGTGTCTTATGTGGGGCCAAGAGAGCTTACCCTTTATTTATTTATTTATTTATTTATATATATATATATATATATATATATATATCACACACACACACACACACACACACACACACACACACACGTCCATGGCTCTGTAAGCCAGAATCCTCATAGTAACCAACACACACAAACAGGGAAATCTCAGCGGTGTCTCTACGGCCCATAACAAACCCGTACTCCGTGTCCTGATGACCTGCTTCAGCTTCAGGACACCACCACACACACTTCCCACAAGTACGACTTCTACACGCCGTTTTCTGGAGAACGCCTCCATCTGTGCGGTGCAGTCGTGGCAGGTGTTCCTCATTATAAAGACGATAAAAGAGCGCTCTGCAGCGCTCCAGCTGAGCAGATGCTTCATCCCGGGCCGTGCCAAACGCGGGGAGGAGCTGTTGGCAGGAGGTCCGGGCCGCGTGTTACCATGCCAACGCAGGAACTTCATATCAGGCTAGTTCTCTGGCAGGATTGACTGATACGAGAACATCACAATCATAACATGGGCAATCATAAGAGAACCAGTGTGAGGGGTCAACACCAGCAGCCACTGGGGCACTGGAGATGCTGGGGTTCATCTAAAGCGATCGGAGTGCACAGACCAAAAGTATGTGGACACCTTTCCACTGGGAGAGATCAGGCACTGAGGAGACTGAGGTGTCTTCACGGAGCTCCAGGTGTGAGGAACCTAGGTCTCCATCACCTCATCTCTCTGTTCATGCATTCGTTCCTTTCCTTTCACTATGTTTCTGAAACGTCTTGCTGTTCCGTATACAGTCCGTAAATACTTGTCAAACTTATTATTATTATTAGTATAATTATATTATCACCCGTCGACGACAGTGTACCGGAGCTGAAACGAAACAAGGCGTGAGTGTTATTTAATTTAAGCTGATTTACACCTGAAGCGACTGAACGCTGTCGGAATTACAGATTACGAATGACTTTTTATATCTGGAGCTGTTGTCTAGCCGGGAGAGCGTTACTCCTTCATTACTGCATTCACACCTTTATAAATAAGATGAAGAAAGATGTGGCGTTTGCGTTTGGAAGTTCGTCGGCTGTGAGCTTTCGGGATGAAGCCTAAAAGAGCGGTCACTGGCGGCGAAGCAGGCTTTAAACCGGGAGTGGGGGGGAAGAAATATCAGAGCAAAGCCATTAGACAGACCAGAAAAACATCAGGTGTGGCCAAATCATAAAAGACCAGCCTTAAAAAAAACAGGAAGACCGGATTCTTAAAGAAACTGTGAAAGCCAGAGGAGCTCTGGAACATCACCCTGAGATAAAGATCAGCTTTTATAAATCATAAAATAGAAATCCTATACGCTGTGGTGAAGGAGGGATGCGTGAATGACGAGTGTATGATGGTTGTGTGTGTGCGGGGCTTTATCTTGTACAGAAGCGAAAGTGGAAAATGAAATGGCACTCGTCTGAAATGAAAACCATCAGACTAAACGAGCAGCGCGGCTTCAGATTGTTCTGAGACCGGATAATATTAAAAGTGTAATGAGCAGGAGGAGTGGTGTGGTGCTGCGATGGTGTGGTGCTGCGATGGTGTGGTGCTGCGATGTCATGAGAAGAACAGAGACTAACAGGGTGAAAGGCTTTGGTGTAAATCAGAGCGGTTACCGATAAACGGTGGGCACTAGGACCCAGAATCCGGCTGTCCTGGATGAACGCCGTTATTGGTGCGCGTGAGAATTAAAAGCGCTAATTTCACAGCGTCTCTTTTATCCCCTACCGTCCGGAAAGACCACGAAAGACCCGAAGAGACGCATGAGCGGATGTGTGGGTTGTGAAAGTCACCTGTAGCTTTTTTATCTCTTTCTTGAGATCAGCCTCGTATTTCTCTTTCTGGTTGGCGTTGGCTGCATTGTGGAGCTGGGCAGAGGAAAGCACAGGCACACAGGCATGCTGAGCTTCAACACGGCAGAACAGAAGTGCCAAACGTACAGCTTTGACTGCGTGTGGTGCAGACGCTCACCTTTTGCCAGATGTCCTCGAACTGCTCTACTCCTTCTGCCACTTTTTTTAGACATCGATCAATTTCACCTGGAATAAACACACACACACAGAGAAAAGGCTTTTAAAATGGCACAGTCCCGGTACATGCAGTGGTGGAAAGGATTCCTCCTCACCTTGTAGTTTTCTTTTATCAGCCATGACTTGACTAAGATATTTTCTTCATGCCTTCTTTTGCTGCGACGGAACAAAACAAGATGCATCATTAGTCATGAGCACGCTTAATGGAGACAATACATCCAACTGTGACGCACACCTGCGCTTTAACAGTACAGAAAATACGTTGTAAATGGCCATAATACATCAGTGCATTTTATATATATATATATATATGCGCTATATTAACTGAAGTTCCAGAAAAACTGGTATAGCCACCAGTGCATTTCATAGTGTCATCGCACCAGTTTTTCTGGCACTTCAGTGTATATATATATATATATATATATATATTGAAGTGCCAGAAAAACTGGTACTATGACCCTATACAATACACTCGTGGCTATACCAGTTTTTCTGGAACTTCAGTTAATATAGCGCATAATACTTTTTCTATATTAATACACAAAACTGATCCATATTTGTTTAGTAAGTATTATGTTCTACACGTTTCCGTCTGTCAAAAGCGTTCAACAATCGGCGTAACAGGAATGAAGAAGTGAAGAAGCGGCGCGGCTCAGTTATCGATCTTACGGTACGGTTGTGTGTAAGAGTTTGCATAAGGCACATGGAAACTCAAAATGCTTTCTGCTTTTACAAAATTTCACCCGTGTTGATGTTCGTGGGCGTAAAGCGCTCTGTGCGCTGCTGATGCAGCTCATTTGCATGTAGCGACGCCCACAAAACGCCATAAAAGCTGGAGCGCACAGAGAGCCGGGAGCACTGCGCGATCGATCAGGGTGAAGCCTGAAGTTATTTTAACTCTTCCCCAAGACAAATCACTAATAATAAAGAACATTAATAATGATAATGATAATAATAAGAGGGGACTTTGTTCACGACTCGTTATTGGATGATTAGTTTTATGTTAGAATTTACAGTGTGAGAATAATGTAAGAGTTCGTGTTGAGTAGGGGACACGGGTGTTTCTGAATTTACACAACTTTCATGAACACCAAATTTCTTGTGCAAACAATTTATGAATAAATCAATCATATTCAAATTGATAAATCAGAATCAGACCTGAACCATGTCCTTTACACAGAGAGACAGACAGACAGAGACAGACACACACACACACACACACACACACACAGACAGACAGAGACAGAGAGACAGACAGACAGACAGACACAGAGAGACAGACACAGAGAGAGATAGACAGAGACACACAGACAGACAGAGAGACAGACAGAGAGACACAGACAGACAGACACACAGAGACAGACACAGACACACAGACAGACAGAGAGACACAGAGAGAGAGAGACACACAGACAGAGAGACACACACACACAGACAGACAGACAGACACACAGACAGAGACACAGAGAGAGAGAGAGAGAGAGAGAGAGAGACACGCACACACACACACACATGCAGAGAGACACACAGAGAGACGCAGAGAGACAGACAGACAGTCACAGAGAGAGAGAGAGTCAGAGAGAGAGACAGTCACAGAGAGAGAGAGAGAGTCAGAGAGAGAGAGACAGACAGACACAGACAGACAGACACACAGACACAGAGAGACAGACAGACAGTCAGTAACAGCACCTGGGAAACGACACTCACAGCCACGTCCCTGAGTCTGGCTTAAGGCTGTGATTACTTCTAAGTACAGCGTGCCTGCAGTGTGTGTGTGTGTGTGTGTGTGTGTAGCTTTTCCATGGTGACACGCAGAATACGTGCACGTTTTCACGTGGCTTGACCTCTTGACTGTAAAACAGCGTGCGAGGATTTGCATTTTCAAACCAGTGACTTGGTGTCACAGTGGAACACACTACAGCTCCAGGGGACTGAGCTTAAACACGCGGTGAGGAGAGTAAAGGATCCGTTAGACTGATTTAAAGCTGCTGGAGCTCTTACAGAAACACGCCGCGCGTGGATCCGCATCAATTAAACACAACCACGGACACATATATAACCCGCGTTACTATATACTACGACCTGAACAGTCGCCAACGCCGCGTACCACCAGACAAACCCGCCCCAACGCCGCTCATTCGAGCCTAGACGTTAAACCTGCCGGGCCTTTACGCTCAGAAGTGGAAAGTCAGAACCCTATACATCACGACTGCCATCTCGGACACTGCGGAGACGCTCGGATACTCACTCAGGCGGCATTCCGGTTCAAATTTCCTCCTGGGAGCATGGACTTACGACTTCCCAAGCACCCCTAACAGGTTTGTGTTTGTTTACAGGTTTATTTTACATCATATCAGCAGCTACGGCAATCAGGAAATCACGCCAGGAACATCGGTCAACGTCAGACAGGCAGGCAAGGGGCAATTCATCTAAAAACGTCTTTGGACAGCGGGAGGAAACCGGAGTACCCAGAGTAACCCTGGACAGCCATTAACTCATCACTGACATATATAAATATATAAATAAAATAAGGATACAGCCACTAGAGTGTACAGATAGATAGATAGATACAGTGAAGTACCAAAATAACTGGTACAGGAGCCTATGAAAAATACACAGCATCACCACCTGTGCACGTCAGTGGCTCCACCCGTCAGTGCAACGTTACGCTCCCTCTAAGGTCCTGCAGGAATAACAGGTGTACCAGTTTTTCTGGTACTTCCCTGTATATAATCAGGAGGAAAGCTCACATCTTGGTGGGGTGTGACGTCATCATCACGGGACACCAAGACGTGTTACAAATGAAAGCTTCCTGACTTTTCGGTGTTGGTTTGAGTGCACATGAGGCTACACCGTGTGTGTGTGTGTCTGATGCACTGTAACACATCCACACTCCCAGTCCACCCTGTAACAGTGTGTGCGACTCATCCCAGCTCCCCCAGTTCACCCGGAAGTTCGGACACCAGTGCAGCCGGCTCGGATTTAAAGTGCGTTTCAGAGGTAGAAGCGAAGTTTGGAGCATTTCAAGGGTGTACAAGAAATCCGGCCACACCTCAAACGTACGCCAGTTTAAAAAGACGCGAACAGTGTCGGCTGGCGTGAATCGTTCCACGTGACAGGCGTACCACACGGCCTCAAGTAACGCCAGGATTCAACGCTGGGGCCTCGACGAGCACCAGCGTGAGGACTGTGCAACGTTACGCTCCCTCTAAGATCCTGCAGGAATAACAGGTGTACCAGTTTTTCTGGTACTTCCCTGTATATAATCAGGAGGAAAGCTCACATCTTGGTGGGGTGTGACGTCATCATCACGGGACACCAAGACGTGTTACAAATGAAAGCTTCCTGACTTTTCGGTGTTGGTTTGAGTGCACATGAGGCTACACCGTGTGTGTGTGTGTCTGATGCACTGTAACACATCCACACTCCCAGTCCACCCTGTAACAGTGTGTGCGACTCATCCCAGCTCCCCCAGTTCACCCAGAGCAGCCGGAAGTTCGGACACCAGTGCAGCCGGCTCGGATTTAAAGTGCACTTGGGTGAACATTTACAGTAAACACTTACAGAATGAAAGCCCACAGCCTCCCAGGCCGCCGGAGAACCCCGGGATGAGGAGGAAACGACCCCGGAACCGAATCTGTCCGACACGTTGTAGTTGTTGTACTTGTGCACGCGCTCCTCCGGATTTCTTTTCTCGGATGTACAAGCGGAAGACATCCGAGTTACAACTTGTGTAACCTGAATATTTTCCCCCCTTAAACAAAACCCCCGCTGTCTGAAAGCGTGTGCAGGCTTCCCACACTCGGACTGCTGAGCCACAGCGCTGTGCTGTGCTGTGTTGTCCGCTCCCCGGTACACTCGGCCGGCAAAGCTTTTTGTCGGGGCACAAATTAGAAAGGAACATGAAAAAATACAAGCATGTAAACTGAGTAATGCTTATCCCAGACAAGAGGCGTGTTACCTGATTTTCCTTAGTTTC
Organism: Leptodoras praelongus; assembly: GCA_028564905.1. Classification (NCBI taxonomy): domain Eukaryota; kingdom Metazoa; phylum Chordata; class Actinopteri; order Siluriformes; family Doradidae; genus Leptodoras; species Leptodoras praelongus. Next base: position 10,003,590 of record JAOTRJ010000012.1, read on the forward strand.
ACCTTCCCTCTTTCTTTCAGCTGGTGCTCCGTTACCAATTTCCCAACTTTTTTTGCGGTCTTTATTTTTTATTTCCTATTACTTCTATTCGCCAAACAATCACTCCGCGCATCAAAGATGGCCACCAGGAACACCTCCTCCGTCGAGGCGTTGCTGCCCATTGTCCCCGCCTCCTTCATTCCTATTGGATACCGCTGCTCGGTGGTGCCCATTGATTGGACGAGAGCCTTCGTTCATCTAGCGTGCGATTCGCCCGATGGTTGGAGTGCTTCGCGGGGTTAAAGGTGTCCCGGTCAGCGGACCACTCTTAATTAAAATATTTTAACATTTTACGTCGATTCTACTACAACTAGTACGACTACTTCAACAAGAATATATTATTATTTATTATGAATAATAATGTAACTAATAATGAGTTCCTTATAAACCAATCCTACCTTATAAAACAATCCTATATATATATATATATATATATATATGTGTGTTTATACAACAGTTAGTTCCGGTCACGTCACAGTTCATTATGTATCACTCCGCGCGTTCTAACCGCAGCACTATTACACTTCAATCTGTACTACACTTACTACTACTAATTAATCAATCAATCTGTGCGTTACCATGGCAACACACAGCTCTCTATCCAGCTGTGGCTTTCCTTATATATATATATATATTGTAGATGGATCAAAAATCAATCTAATCTAAAGTTATTCATCTATATACCCCGAATAATTTAGGCCACTCAGAAATTGTATGGAGGATTAAATTATTCATTGAAGATAAGCATCAATTAAATTATTGATGAGCTATTTTTTTTATTTCAGTCAATGTCACCACCACTACAAAAGAAGGTGCAAAAGGACTTGTATGTTTAATAGTCGTACATGCAGTAGGTCAGTGCTAACTGCTGATTTGTGAGAGTCGTGAGTGTTGGATGTGATGAGTGTAGAGTCGCTTTTTGGCGTTTGTCAGCAGGGATGAGAAGGAATGACTCAGTGCTTAGCAGTGCACCTCAGTGACTCATTCGAATGAAAACGATCTACTCGCGACAGACCCATGCAGTCGATTGACTGAATTTCCTTGTAAATTTGCTAATCAACAGGCACAAGCCTGCGGTGACACGCCACATGGTACACTATCAGTCTGCACGGGCGATAGTTAGACAGAGGGTATGCATCTGCTGGTGTCCGGTGCTTGCATACCCGCCTCGACAAGGCTTGTGAGTTTGCACCCGCCACGTCGGTCCTAGGGTGTGTAGTGGTGTCCGGGTCCGCTCTTAGTCTCCGTCTGGTTTCTGAATTGAAAGCAAGTCCAGGATGACAAACTGTTTCATGTCCAACTTACCAAAACTCCAGCAGGCTGAACTTCTGGCTCACACACACACACACAGACTGAATTCCACATTCTGCTATCATAGGTGTTCTCGTCTTACGGTTTTCTGAACGCTCCCATTGCTCAGACACAAGTGTCCCAACTGTTTCCTTCTTTACAGGAAGAAGACGTGTGTTGGACCATCTCGAGGTGCGCACGTGCCATCTGGTATGGCTGACAGGCACTGGGCATTCAGCCAACAATCTGCAGCGCAACATTCTCAGCTTTTACTACTGTCGTCACTTCCAGTTTCATGGCCGCATCTTTCCATCACCAAGGCTCGCGGGATACACGTCATGCCTCCTACGACCGGATAACCTGCACAGGAGTCAAAGTAGGTACCTGGATATGACACTTTACTGAGATCGGGTACTCCATCTGTCAGCGCTCACACGATGTCTCGTTAAACATGGACAGAGCGGGAGTCGCTTTCAGAACACGTTTCAGCTTCTTGATCCAGATTATGCCTCATTTTTTAATCTGAAATCTAAAACAATGTGAAAAGACCCCAGGCCTGCACTACTAGTAGAACCTGAATTCATCCAGCCAGTTGGAATGGGTTTCCCACGCTTTCTGATTGGTGGAGGTTGATCATGAAAGTGTCGATGATGACGAAACGCCTTGGCGCCAATCGGTCAGTCAGTCATGAACCTGTAGATTTTTCACGGCTGGGTCTCCGTATCTCTGTACCTGTATTTGGGTCTCCTTATCTCTGTACCTGTATCTGGGTCTCGGTAGGTATCGGCTCTACACCCTGATTAACCCCGTCCATCTGTCGCGGTGTTTGAAACCCAGCACAAAGTTGCTCATAATGTTTATACTCAATGTTTTACTCAGTGGTTTTGAGCTGAACGATCCGTATTAGTCACAGAAACGTAGAGAACGAGCAGCAGGAACATCAGTACTTCAGGGTACGATCTCCTCTGAGCTCTGTGCTTCATAAAGCCATCTTGATAAAGCGTCATACGTGTCATTTGTCTCATGCCGGCTGCAATCCCCTTTCCTTCACTCCAGGCTACAACCACAGAGTGTCAAGGCAAGGACAACGAATAGTCCGCAGTTGTGTGGAAGTACACGTTATTGGGAGGTGTAGCCACTTTGCCAAACTGTCACCCTCAGCTGAGAGGAAATTGGTTCTGAACTTGGGTCATGAACATCCCAAGAACCACCACGGCTCAGGGCTACCATGAACTAAAAGCTGTTGGAACACCAGTGTGGAGTCATTGTCTACAGGAAGTAAGATTCACATCACCATGGACTGACAGGCTGCTCCCCATGACTGGAGTTTACAGCTGACCACATGACCTTCTGGAGGAACCGCTGGAGGAACCTCTCATGGTCAGATCAGACAAAGATTGAGTTTCTTGGATACTATGACTAAAGGTATGTTTGGAGGAGTGAAGGTGAGGCTTTTAACCCCAAGTCCACTTTACTAACTGTTATGCCTGGTGGTGGTAGCATCATAAGACATCAGTTAGATGGATGAAGCTTGGACACAGTTGGGTGTTCCGACAGGACAGTGATCCTAAACGCACATCAGAGCTGGGGCAAGGCCCTCAAAATGGACGGGTGTCTGCCAAATACTATACATGTAAATGTACCTCGACTTTCCGATAGACAGGGTCCATCGACCCCTTCTACTTACTGGACAAACTGGTTTTGACCACTGGATCTGCTCCTCTCCTCTCCTCTCTTTATGGAAAGGTCAGTCTGGTGGTCTGGAGAGATCACTGACTGACTTCTTCTTGATGCACATTCCACCTGTTTGTTCATTTTCCCCAATTCAGTCTCGCCCCAGCAGATCTGCAGGACGGACATTTATAACTATGCAGCTGCAGATACGAGCTAACTGTAACCTTCTAACAGACCATGAATGTGAATGTATCAGACTCCCAGTATGGCCCTAGGGGAGCGACCAACAAATATCTGCTTTTTTGTACATCTATCCATCTATACATACAGAGGTTTATCCAGAAGTAAGGAGAATGAAAAACCCAACATGGGGATGGACGTTCCAGGTCAGTTAGAGCGGGACCTCAGATAAACGTTAGGACGCGTTTCGGTTACGTTCCAGCCGATTGTTGTTGTGAAACCCTGCTGAAGTTCCTCGTCACTGGAACAATGCAAGTGAATTTGGAGAAACTGTTGGATCAGAGGAGATGAATCATTTGTTCGAGGACGATCCTGAAGGAAGCTATTGTTAAAAACTGTTTCAGATCTTTGACCTTGCTGTAACCTTGACACTGTTTGAATTCTATTTATCTATATCTCTATCTTTCTATCTATACATCTCCATCCATCCATATCTACACACACACACACATATCTCTATCCATCCATATCTATGTACATCTCCATCCATCCATCTCTATCTCCACCCATACATCTATCCATATCTCCATCCGTCCATCTATATCTCCATCCATCCATCTATCTATATCTCCATCCATCCATCCATCTATATCTCCATCCATCCATCTCCATCCATCCATATCTACACACACACACATATCTCTATCCATCCATATCTACACACACACACACACATATCTATCTCCATCCATCCATCTATATCTCCACCCATATCTATCTACACATACAATCTATATCTCCATCTATATCTCCATTCGTCCATCCATTTATGTACATCTCCATTCATCCATCTCTATCTCCACCCATACATCTATCCATATCTCCATCCGTCCATCCATCTACATCTCCATCCGTCCATCCATCTACATCTCCATCCATCCATCCATATCTCCATCCATCCATCCATCCATATCTCCATCCATCCATCCATATCTCCATCCATCCATCTATATCTCCATCCATCTATCCATTCATCTATCTACATCTCCACCCACCCACTCCACTCATTCTTGAGATCTCGCACTAACAGTCATCTTGGAGAGATGTACGGTAAAATCAGATACCCAACAGATTTTGCAAGCAACATCTCCGTCTTCCAAACAGAAAGCAAGCTAGTGAAGAACAACTCTTAAACTTTTGACCTTGCCGTGACCTAATCAGCTCATTTACTGTTGGGCAAACATTCCAGATTCAAACCAGCGGCGGGGTACGAACCGATCCCAGGGTCGTTTCATCCTGCTCCTGTAATTATTCACCGACAGGACTGAAGGTTCTCAAGAGATCTGAAGCTCTACACAGTACCTGAAAGTATGGTGTTCAGTGTTTAATTGGGCTGCTGTAATGAAAGGATGTGACTATGAGGTGAAATCTGTGAGATCTTTATTTACACAGCATTGATAAAGCATGTAGTACAGTGTGCTTAAAACGGACAGTAAAACTACGTACGTCAAGTCAAGAAAGCCCGTTCACTTCATTCTTCTCAGTCTCAGATCCTACACGGATCGCCACCGCGCCTCGAAACGCCAACGTCTGGACATCACTTCGTTACAAAAGACCAAACGAAACAACTACAGGTAGACGGGGATGGATCTGCAGCTCGAGGGGAAAAACGCACTCCACCGATAAGCTTTTTCAAATTCTCACTAAGTTTATTATCAAAAAGAGGGTTATGTTCACACAGAGACACAAAGGTGCCATGCTAGACTTGAAGAGAAGTTACATTACCAATATAAGAGGCAGTCATGTGAACTTGAAACAGGACAGACAGAGCTGGATATAAACTAACACACGGTCGAACTAATTTTCGGAGATAAAAAGACAGAAAAACTGAGAGTGTAGTAGGATCACGGTGGTTAGCTCACCAACAGCAAAACTGTATGACGACAGAGGGACCGGCGGCGAGTGAAAGGAACCCATTTACTCCCTTCACTCACGCCAATGACAACATTCTGTGGATTTAGAAGCATTATGCACTGTAACCCCACCCCCACCCCACCGCCCACTTACACCCTACACACACATATCCAATTCAATCTAATTAATACGCAATTAATCAATCAAAACAAATGATTTAACCCCGTTAATACTCCCCCTCCCCTCCCCTCTCCCTCCCTGCGCTTTACTAAAATGCAAATTCATTGTGCCAAAGCTATTTTGCTTAAAAAAAAAAAGAAAAGAAAAAGAAATGCCTCCTTGCTTGCACTACAAGAAAATATCCCCTTTTATTTTTTTTTTGACATCCCTCCATTCACTCCTCCATCCTCGGTCATAATACAGCCTTTTCATCCGGTTTCTCCTGCGCCGCACACACACACACACACACACACGCACGCACGCACGCACACCCGTCTCTCGTCTCCGCTGCTGCCCCGCGTTCCGGTTTAGACAAAATCTCGGCGGTGGTAGGCGTCGGGGTCGCAGTATTTGGTCACAACCACTCTGTTGGCAAACTTCCTTCCGGTCAAGGATTGCATGGCTTTCTGCGAGTCGTAAACCGTCGTGAACTCCACGAAGATCTGTAGACGAGTGGAAACGCACAGACGACATGGTTACGGTACGGGGTTTCAACCGCTTTATCAACCGTGCACCATCTATCTATATATCCATCTATCTATACACAGTCCAGGCCAAACGTCTGGACACACCTTCTCATTCAACGTCTTTATTTTCATGACTATTTCCATTGTAGATTCTCACTGAAGGCATCAAAACTATGAATGAACACGTGGAGTTAT
>JAOTRJ010000012.1:11101806-11112171 GCA_028564905.1 Leptodoras praelongus
TAAGTACATAACTCCACGTGTTCATTCATAGTTTTGATGCCTTCAGTGAGAATCTACAATGTAAACAGTCATGAAAAGAAAGAAAACGCATTGAATGAGAAGGTGTGTCCAAACTTTTGGCCTGTACTATATGTGGAAAACAGCAGTGGGTATTAAAAACTAGGAGATCGGGTGGTACGAGAGATGTGGAGTGTGTGTCGGAGGGAAGAAAGAAACTAAAAGAGAGTAGGACAATGCAAACAAACAAAGCACTCCATATACATTGTCTAAGTTCTAACACAATACATAACCCAATTTTTGGAGAATTCACAAGACAAATCAATAAGCAGAGGGCATGACTGAGGGGTGTGTATGCTCCCAATTCTGCAGGATCTCTCTCTCTTTTCATTGACTCATTTCCTCTCATCTCTTCTTGTATTGTCCTGTCACCTCTTTGTATTTCCTATAATCCTCTCTTCTACCTGCAAGTAGACGTGCCAAGGGGAAGCAGCCTTTGATGCGTGAAAGCTTTATTTTTGTTTACCTACACAATGTACAAATACCAATGGGGGACAAATGTGCAGGTGGGAAGACTTCTTTCCTTTCTTCCAACCTGTCCTCCTCCACTGCCACCTCTTCCAATATATTACCCAGAAATCCTGATTGCTTCAACCCTATACAACTAGCCAGAGTCTTTGTATAATCACAATGCACTAACAAGTTGTGTTACAAAGCACGGAATAAAGTGAATAAAAGGCTTCCTACTCCTTGCCTTGCAACATTAATTACCCACCTAACAAAGAGCATTAGAACTAGCTATCAGTGCCTATTTAAAGTGTCTCAGGCATGTAACATTCTAAAAATAGCATTGCTATAATGCTTTTAAATTGCATGCTGTTATAATGGTAAGGTTGTGTTCATATTCCGATAATTAAAATGTCTGTAACGTTTAAAAAATGCTCTAACTTCAAATTGTTCGCTGAGAACAGTCATATTACCTGAAATTAATACGCGAATCTGTTTAATTAAGAAAATAAACATCACATCAACACACAGTTTAAGCTAACGGCCATAGCTGGCATCACCAGCTCCACTTGCCTCGGCTACATAACTAACACAATCCAAAAACCCATCTAGGAAAAGGACAACCAGCTCAACCTGAGGCCCAAAATTTGTTCAAATGAATTTCTAGTGGTTGTTTTTATAAAGTAACCCAATACTCTATATATATATATATATATATATACATACACACACACACACACATATACACATACACACAGGGGTTAGACAATGAAACTGAAACACCGGTCATTTTAGTGTGGGAGGTTTCATGGATAAATTGGACCAGCTTGGTGACCAATCTTCATTAATTGCACATTGCACGTGTGAAGTGTGAAGGTTCAATTAGAGGGTAAGAGCACAGTTTTGCTCAATGCAATGCACACAACATTATGGGTGACATACCAGAGTTCAAAAGAGGACAAAAAGTTTTTGTGATGTATCAAGAGCCACGGTATCCAGGGTAATGTCAGCATACCAGGAAACGTTTTCCACCACCAGCATCACGTAGTGACCTGGCCATCTCAAGTATTGAGATGTCGCAGGTCTAGTTTACAAGATGGCGTGTCCCCTCATAGAAACCAGTCATAACACCATCTGTTGTCGACAGAGCAGCCAAAACACCCGCACTACAGTTGTATTCGGAGGAGACAGAAGTCAGGAGGTTAAGTTGGGGTTAAAGCAAACGGGCCATTGTTTGGTTTGCCATTGTTTTTCTATGTTGATATTATGGAAGGTGGGAGAGGGAGAGAGAGAGAGAAAAAACACGAGTCTTGTAGCTTGTGCAAATGAATTTCCATGCCTCTGCTTTGTCTTAGATCTATCAAATCTTTCATCTTTTGAAATTGCAACAGAATCAGCAACAACCGTATGCTTTAGATCTCTAAAACGGACCATATGCAACAGGTCTTACCATTTCCCTCTGTTTTAACTGGTATAGATGCATACTATGAAGTATCTGGTATAAAAACTGGTACACAAGTTAATCCTTGGTGGATACCTCACAGGGTCTTGGAGGGAACGTTGCACAGTCCTCACGCTGATGTTTGTTGAGGCTCCAGCACTGAATTCCGGTGTTACTTGAGGCAATGTTGGACGCCTATCATGTAAAACGTTTCCCTCCAGCCGACACCGCTCACGTCCACCCAGAGTCTTTTTACGGCCACTCCGCTGTCATAAGTTTGAGGTGTTGCAGGAATTCTTGTAGTCACGGGACTCCCTTGAAATGGTCATACGTGACAATCCAAACTTTGCGCACATGCTCCGACTATTAAACCGTGCCATTCTCATGGCAGAAACAGCCCTAGAAGCTTCCATAGATGTCTACAGCTTTATATACACACTGGTGGACACAACCAGTGACGTTCATAGGTGGTGTTGGTGTGTATTTTGCATAGGCTCCAGTGTATTATAGACAACTTCAATAAATGCATCTTCTGTATGAAGCCCAGCAGTCCTTAGGGACTTATTCAAGGTTAATTTAAACTGCAAGATCAATGCAACCTTATCCAGTTCTTTGGATATTAGGTACAGATAAATGAATTAAAATGGATTCGAAATTGTGGCTTTCAGAAGAGTGCTAGCGCTGAGTTCATGAGTCACCATCATGGCCACCATTTAATGGCCATGTAGACAGGAAGAAGAAGCAGCTGTTGTGACAGATGCTACATTGCTGGCACACATGGAAGTGTCAGCTTCTCCTTTGTGTGCACTAACGAGCACCAAAGAAAGTTAGGAGAAATATAGAAATAAATAACAAATGGCAGGCCAATCCTAGCCAATCACAAACAGCCACTTTAAAGTACTATTTAAAGTTGTCCTTCAATAATAAGGCTTTAATGCAATAAAGAAGCATGTAGATGTTGATCTTGTACATACAGTAAGGTTAGGGTCAATATTAGGATATAATTAGCCTTGCTAATTATTGCTTCTTATTTACATGTTGAATAAAAAAAAAAGCTTATAAATATCACACCAATCTTCAAACTGCTCATCTACAAGGTCTGTCCTGAGAGTAATGAGAAAGAATGGTGGTTCAAAGTCAGTTAGAGTGGGATCTCAGATAAACCCTCGTTTCATTTACATTCTAGCTTTTGCATTGCCCAGAGGTTTGTTTTTTTCTGAAACTCTGCTAAAGTGTCTCGTCACTGGAATAATGCAAGTGAGTTTGGAGTAAAATGTAGGCTCGTTTAACAAGACAGCCCAATTTCCTGTGATCACAGGAGATGAATCGTGGGTGTTCGAGTGTGATTCTCAAGGGATCGTCCATAAAGAATTTGTACCAGAAGGCCAAACAGTAAATGGAACATTTTACCCTGGAGTTTTGGAGCAGGGCTTTTGCGTGTGCACCATTAGATCACCTCGTCATCAATCTTCCATCATGACAAAGCACCGAGTCTCACTTCACTGGCTGTGACAGAATTGTTGGCTCTCCCAGTCATATCCACCCTATAGCCCAGACTTCGCTCCATGTGATTTCTTCTTGTTCCCCAAGATTAAAACACATTAGTAAGGCCACCCCTTTGGTACAAAGAAAAAAAAAGAACATCCACAGAGCCGCGATCGAGACTCTGAACACCATCAGAGCTGACGATTTCAAGAGCTGCTACCAACAATAGCAGGGGCGCTGGTAGCATTGTGTGTTCACAAGGATCATATTTTGATATATCAAATTGTAAATATTATAAATAAAAATTCTTAGTACTTTCCCGACAGACCCTATTTTTTCCTTGAATGATGCATTTTGCAAGTTATGTTCACTCATAAATCACCTTTTCAAATGTATTATTAGGAATCAGGAATCTCTATTTCTCTATCTCTATATTTCTCTAAACAAATATCGCAGAAACTCGACATTTCTCAACCGGATGCGTCTCAGATCTACAGATCCACCACTGCAAGCATCTTAACCTCATCAATAATTCTGTGGTTCACCTCTGCCTCCTCCTACACCAGCTGCAGTGAATTGTGCACACTGGTCAACAACAGCTCTCAGTTCAGAAGCTGCAAAATATTAGGGCCAAGCAGCAAGTTGGCCAGCAACTCCCCTCAGATAAATGGTACCAGTCCATCAGAACCGGCACCACACGACATCTGATCTGATCACTTTTTGTCCCCCGGTCACGGTCACGCAACAAGCCACCTACAACAACCTGACAGCATTGAATCTGAACTTCATTTTGTCATTTCTCATTTTGTCAATCATTTACCATTTATTGATCTGTATTTAATATCTACATTTAAGATTGTATGTTTATAGACTTTCTGTTTGCATAATACACATTTCTTGTGTTCATTTGCTGAATAAAGTGGGTCTCATATTAGATTAGGCCTTACGCCGCTCGCAAAGGCTGCATGAGCCGCAGTTCGAAAAGAGGCGGCGATTGGCGTCACCTGTGTCGGAGGAAGCACGCGAAGGCCTCGCCCTCCTGGACTGGCAGTTCGTCGTGACAAGGGGGGAAACACTGACGGGTGGGAATTGGAGACGACTAAATTAGAAATTAAATTAGAATTTTAAAAATCCAAAAAAAATATATAGAAAAAAAATAATAATAATAAAAAAAAATAATAATAATTATTAGGAATCTGTAAATAAAAAAAGCATTCTTTTATAACACAGTATTTTTAAACTCTTTTGAAATATTAAAAGAAATAAATTTCAATTCACTGCCGACATTTTACTCTCATCGTAACACAAACCACTTGGACAGATACAGACATACATACACACAGACAAGTTTATCCAATTCTCATACTGAGTCAAATGCCAGCGAATAGAGAGAGGTTTGTTTTAAGCCTAGATTTAAAATCAGACAGGCCTGCTTAACAACCACTGGCAACTCATTCCAGAGCTTGGGAGCTACAATTGAAAAAGCACAGTCCCCTCGATGCTTCAATCTAGATTTAGGTACCATCAGCAGAAGCTGATTTGCAGATCTAAGTGACCTCAAAGGAATGTAAATCTGCAGTAAGTCAGAGAGATAGTTTGGGGCTAACCCGTTGAATCTTAAGATTTATTCTATAACGTACAGGAAGCCAGTGTAAAGAAGCAAGAACAAGAGAAATATGCTCCCGCTTGCATTTTATAGTTATAAGACATGCAGCAGGATTCTGAACTAACTGTAAACATCAAAGAGAGGCCTGACTGACACCCGCATAAAGGGTATTACGATAATCAATCCGAGATGAAATGAATGTGTTATAGTGTTATAGTAGCCCTGGGGACCCCTAGGTAGTCCACCCATCTGTGGTTTTTCGCCACACTATCTGCCTCTTTCAAAATTTGCATCACGCTTGCTTTTGTTTTCAGCTGCTAGGCTGTTAATGATACAGAAGACACAGTGATGTGTAAGAAAGCATGACGTACAACGTCCTAGTGATGGTAGACAGCCCTCTGCTTTCAAAAAATACTATTCCATACATTAGATTGCTTTAAAAACATATTGCATGTAATATCGTGATATGTCCACGATGCACATCGTCACATTTTTGCATTGAGACGCATCATGGCACGATGCATCGCTACACCCTTATATATTATTTTTTTAAGTATTCCTCCTGGGGTATTATTTGGATTTATGGTTATATAGTCTATGCAATAGTCCTCTAGCCCTCTATTTTTCCATTATCTCTGACCTAAAAAGTTTCTGTGAACTCCAAACATTCTTCATTTACCTTGACAGAAAGAGACGGCACTGCATCAATGAACTCAAAACATTTTTCAATTACCTTGACAGAAAGAGAGGACACTGGATCAGTGCATCTGTCAAGCACCGCAAGTACCGATCCAAGCATTACTAGCGTGAGATGGGGGGAAGTGGGTGGGGCTTCTGCAGAGCTTTAGCATTTCAGAACAAGTGCACAGATGTTAATGGACTCAACTGCCATTTTATTTAAAAAATAAGCACGTTTGCCATTTCTTTGACTACTTTTCGGCATATGTTAAAACCAGACACTCCTGTGGAAAATGTGGCAGGTCTGAGACAGTCTTTTGAAGGTTTTATTGTTTTTTCATGTCTTCTGCACTCCCTGCCATTCTTTCATGCTCCACTAGGAGGGTCCAGCCCACCGTTTGAATACTTCTGACACTGCTGTGAATAATGCAGATGTGAAATGTGAATACATAATAAAATTCAGCGTGACAATAAGATCTTGGATGAATAATGCACAGGTTTTAAAATTAATAAGTGCTTCTAGCTAGCTATATTTAGTTCCACAGATAGTGTGTGTTAAAAAATTTACATTTATAGCCAGCCAGCATTTTATGTTTTTTTTTTAATATAATCTATGATGACAGGTATTATATTTCTGCCATCATGTAATTGTGGGTGCAGTAAAACATGCGCGATGTATTATCATAAACCGTACATTACATGATAAGCAAACAAAATGGACATCACTTAGTTCCACATAGTGGAATACATCACATAGCTCTGCATAACAAATAACTACTGTATATGACTACACGGTACGACTCTGTTAGGATAGCTACAGAGACAAGGTGTATGAGAACCAATAGTCAGGATAGAGACATAATACTCTTAGTAATGTATGTCGTCTCACACACACATTTCTTGTAATCCTATTATGTTTTTTTAGGTCTTTTCTACTCTCTACTACATTAATTTTGCACTACCTGTGCAGTTTTACTTAACATAAGTGATGACACTAATTTGCAGGACCGAGAGCGAGACTTCTGATTAAGCCAGTGTTGCCTGCTGTGTGGTATAAGATCCTTTCAGAATATTGCTGCAAGGAGGCCATATCTAGAATGATCCACAAATAAATTCATGGCATTCTAATGAAATTACGTTTTTACGCAGGAAGGATTTTAACATATAAGTTTTGGAATAGATTTTCTTATTAAAAGTGTTAGTGAACTATTTTGAATACAAATTCTGCTTTATTCTAAAACTTGGCTAAGATCATTTCATATACACTGTCGTACCAGAAAAACTGGTACAGGGGCCTATGCAAAATACATAGCGACACCACCTGTGCACATCATTGGTTGCATCCGCCAGTGCGTATATATAAAGCGATAGACATCTGTGGAAGCTTCTAGAGCTGTTTCTGCCGTGAGAATGGCAAGTTATCACGATTTTGCGATTTGCAACACGGTTTAATAATTGGAGCTCAGTAGAATTTCGGAGGTAGAAGCAAAGTTTGGATTTTCACATACGAGTATTTCAAGGGTGTACTGTGACTATAAGAATTCTGGCAAAACCTCAAAAATCGGCGTGGTCGTAAAAAAGACTCTGGATGAACGTGAACAGCGTCACCTGGCAAGAATCGTGTCACGTGACAGACGTGCAACACTGCCTCAGGTAACATCAGTATCCAATGCTGGGGTCTGAACAAACATCAGTGTGAGGACTGTGCAACGTTCCCTCCAAGATCCTACCAAGTATTAACTACTGTACCAGTTTTTCTGGTACTTCCGTGTAGACTTAATACTTTTTTTAATAGGAACACATCTAGAGTTTACTATTTGAACTTGAATTTACTGTGCTTTTGCTCTGTGGTTGTCCATTTCCTGCACTTCACGTTGGCTCTGGATTCTCTAATAATAAGTTACTGCTTCAGTAAGCCGTAGGTTAATATTAGATGCATTTCAAATGCATGTTTGTGGCCATGGATGTGCCTCTTCATGTACATATAATTGTCATACCTGTTGTAAGGTCACTTAATAGATCACCCAGTCACACTGCCATAACGAACAAAAAGCAGTAAATTAATATAGCTGATGTAAGATAAGGTTTAGCAGTCTGCATAGTAGAATTCACGCTGCTTTCAAATATTTTTTTTTGTAGTATAATTCAGGCTTCTGATATTATTATGCTGTCTGTTACATTTCTGATATTTCAGACATTGTGTAAAAGGTTAACAGACAGGCTGTACTGTAGGCTCCTGATGGCTTTGTTCTTTTTCCAATTTGAAATGGAAAAGACAATTAAGAAATACAGTATTGGGAGTCAACCTGCTTTCAGGCCACCCACGTCCGTAATCTTAACAGCTGAACACTGCAATTTCCTTGCTACTGACAGCTACTCGGTCATTGCCTAAGAAGGTGGCTGACAAAACTCTGACACTCTTAACAGCCCATAAATTCCATACCATTAAAATACATACAGTATAACCATTAATAATGATGAAATGGTTCAGATTTGGCTCAAGGTGAGTTTTATTTGGAAGGGCCTAGTCTGATATGATGTATTGGCCCATGCTCGTTTTAATCATAGGTGGAAATTAGTTTTGAAAGGAACTGGGTGATGCATTTGGAAAACGTAAAAGGCAACAGAGAACTGCGTTTTATTTCGGTACTGGTACTCCTTCCTTCCATTCTTGGTCTAAAAACCATTTGGTTTACAATATCTCCCTTTTCACCGCCCAGCCTTCTGCATCATACTCCATCATACCATCATCACGGTGCTTTCTTTTAGAAGATGTTTGCAAGATGTTATATGTTCTCTGACATGCCCGGTCCCTGTAATAACTTTCCCTGTCTATATGGATACACCTACAGTATATGGGTCGTCTTTATGGATACACCTAATATGGGCCATCTATATGGGCTACACCTATACACCTATATGGACTGTCTATGTGGATACACCTATATGGATACACCTATATGGGCCATCTATATGGATACACCTATATGGGCTGTCTATATGGATATACCTATATGTATATTTACATGTACATGTAACATTTTGTACACCCTTATCCAGAGTGACTTACATTTATCTCATTTATACAACTGAGCAGGTGAGGGTTAAGGGCCTTGCTCAAGGGCCCAACAGTGGCAGCTCAGTGGTGCTGGGGTTTGAACACCCCAACCTTCTATTCAGTGACCCAACACCTTAACCACTGAGCCACCCCTGTCCCCTACATACCTACATATACCTATGTTCTCATTGCATTTTCATGGTAAATCATGGCTTACGAAAAAAAAAAAATAGGGAATTGCATTAGAAAGCCAAAAATCTAAAGAAGCCCAAAATATCATAAAGAAAATATAGGACTATAGTCATTCCAGATTTTCTTCTTCCAGCAGTATTAATCCAAAACAAAAAACACCTCACACTCAGACAGACACCAATAAAATGATGCACAGCTTCTTATTTTATTATTAGCCCTTATTCTTTCATTCCATGCACTGAAATCTGTGCTCATTTCTATGATAAATACATTTTTTTTTAATGTTCATTAACATGACAGAACGGAAATTTCCATTCCAGTTTATCCTTTACAAGCTTTCACAGTAATCCACCTTTGATCTGTCATGACTGATCCCTTTCACGCATTTGACTGTTTCATATATATATTATAAAACCCCTGTGTGCTTTAAGCCATGGCTGCCACTGATGTACCTGTCTAAATATCCATGCATACTGTACAGTTACACATTTATACCCGTTACTAATAATAATAATAATGTGTGACTAGATCCATAAAATGGGTCTGCCCTAGATGTCCTGTGGTTTTTCACTGCTCCAGCAGTGCTGCATGACCTAAGAAGGTCAGGTTCTAGGAGTTCTTAAGCCTTATGGACAGTTAGGGATAAATTTATCTGCACCTTCACTAGAGCGATGAAATGGAGAAAGTGTGAAGGAGAGCCATGCAACAAGACGACAATGTCTCGTGTCGGCTCTTCTCTCCAACAGTCTTCTGCATTTTTGAATTAACAGAAACAGATGCAGCCATTTAGCGACTCTCAACAAGTTAACTGCATTTCTCACGGGCAGGATAGCATCTGTGCGTCTCCGGAAGCATGTAATATGTCACCAACATGTCACATAAAACATTCACGCTCCATTCTGTATTCTGGGTTTTCAGGGGGTGTTTGATGAGTTTATTTAATCTTTGGGTTTTTTTTTTTTCATATTTTTTACCATGACCATTATAGGAGTCTAAATCCTGAAATATAATTATAACTGAACTTGCTACTACTATTTGTTCGGGCATTGTCTAAATGAGAAAATCACTCGTTTTTTTTTTTATTCGCTGCACCATTTATTTCTCCTTAATAAAAAATTAGATTGCATCCAGATTTTCATTTTTTTTACTCGTATTAACTAAGGAAGGCAATCAGTTTAAAGTAATCATTTTAATTGTATGCCTTGTTGTTTATCCTTTAGTTTGTATGTAATGTGCCTGAACTACATATATGTCTATATAGTCTTTATTTATTTATAATCCCCCTATTACTAGTTAACACAGTAGCAGTTCTTTTTATACAGGGTGGGCCGTCTATATGGATACACCTATATGGGCCGTCTATATGGATACACCTATATGGGCCGTCTATATGGATACACC
>JAOTRJ010000012.1:11129604-11141978 GCA_028564905.1 Leptodoras praelongus
CCATATTGCTCCACCCTGTAGATGTAAAGTCAGAGACAGTAGCTCATCTGTTGTTGCACAGTTTGTATTAGTCATCCAGTAATCCTTCATCAGTGCTACAGGATGCTGGTGACTGGACATTTCTATTTCCAGTCCAGCAGTTACACTGAGGTGTTTAAACACTCCAGCAGCACTGCTGTGTCTGATCCACTCACACCAGTACAACACACAATAACACACCACCAACACATCAGTGTCACTGCAGTACTGAGAATGATCCACCACCCAAACAGTACCTGATCTGTGCTGGTCCTGTGGGAATAAGTGAGTCTATATGGTAAGGTATAGTACCAAACATTTGGGCACTGTGAAGGGTAGAATGCACTGACACAGGTCCTACATCTCCATGCACAAACCCTAAAGAGCATTGGAATTTCATTCTCAGTACTTTACGGACAGACCTCCATCTATATATCCGTCTGCTGGTTTTACTACAGCCTCAGAAGCACTCTGCTTACACAGCTAGGACTGTTGCCATCTCTACCATCACGGTGCATTGGAGATATTATGAAAGCTGAGTACTGTTTCATTTATTAACTAACAACACATCATAACTACATTTAAAAAAAAAAACCTTTCCTGTAAATGGCGAATAAACATCCCCTTACCAAAAGCTTCCCTGGATGTTTAGATGTTTCTCTTAAATAAAACCCTTTAGAAACATTCTTCAGCTTCATTTATATGTCATGTCCATCATACACACCTGTGAATGTGCTTTTGCTACAGGAACGCTAATGTACTCTGTTGAAATTTCTGTTCAAGTACGTTGTTAAAGAAAATGAATCATCGCCATCTGATGAAGCAGATTCAAGAATTCCACAGCGGTGTGCTTTAAAATGCTTTTAAAAATGACTGCATAATAACGCTTTAGTGAATGTGAATGTCATACCAATAAGACATCTAAAAAATGCTATGCATGCTTTCAGCTTTAAATTAGAATGATTGCCTGAGAAAATAAAATTAAGAGATACAACCTGCTGTTGGGAGGCAGGTACAAACCTGAACAACACAGACAACAAAAACTCTCCTTCTTACTAAGCTCTGTCGATAAATGTGTGTTAGAGAGTGAGCCCTGGGATTGGGTATAGGCTAGATTGCATTATTGACTTGACATAGATCGACAAAATGGCTGAAGTGTGTGCAAGGCTGCCGTTTGCCAGTGATCAGTTCTCCGCTTTGTGCAGCTGGGAATCAAAACTCTATCGATCCAGTCTGCTTTCTCTGCCGTGCCTTTTACCCCTATCACCTGATGCTCCACACAAATAGCACTTCAATTTAATCCCTTGCATGAATAGAAAACGTAAATCTCATTCTTAATGTTGTATAAGATGGATATAAGTTACATTAGTGTATATTGCTTTACTTTACCAAGACTGTTAAAGGATGTTTGTATCTGAATCCATTAGCAAAGCAGTGAACCCAGATGTTAAGTGTCTTCTCTTAGCCTCAGTGGAACGTCACATGCCTCAGCAGAAGCTCCTGTTTTCTCTTAATGAAGCTGGGCTGGTGATGCAGAAAAAGTAGAACAGTGAGGGTCACTCCGTCTCCCACCGGGAAGGCAACTTAATAGTGTCCACAACATGACATTTCCAGCGAGAGGGCACATAATCAGCAGTGCTTATGAAGACACGAAATGGCTAGTTTTCCTAATCAGGGCTGGAGGGTGAGGAATAATCCTTAAGGAAGATGTTTAGGTGAACTTCTTCACATTTCACTTTAGTAAAAGCACACAGACTGTTATAAAGCATGCAGCAAGCAATTTAATAACTGAGACCGGAACAGAATGTTAGATGGTTCATCGTTCGTCCAGGAACTAGCTCTGACCATTTCCAGAGATGTCAAAAAATCAAGTTTTAATTGCTTACAAGATGTATCTAAATTAGGGGACATGTAAGGTATATCCAATTCCACTGCTCTCTGTCCATCTGCCCATCCATCCACCCATCTATCTATCTATCTATCTGTCTGTCTGTTTGTCTGTCTGTCTGTCTGCCTGTCTGTCTGTGCCTTATATTACCGTTTGTGGTTATGACTTTTTGATTATTTCTGATCATGCCTGTATCTTCCAATATGGATTAGTAATTAATGAATAAGACTCTTCTTCTTCTACTCCTTCTTCTTCTACTCCTTCTTGTGTCCTTTTAATTATTGATGGGGTTATTTTCTTTTTTTATTATTATTAATTGGGTTATTTTCCTGTCACTGACATTTAGACTACCATGGATACCATGGTATCCAGGTGAGCACACCAGGCTGTGTTCTCTGTGAGGGTGAGATGGTATATAATCTCTCCCCTGTCAATCACACTGCAACTAGCCTATTGTGGCTGTCTGTGAGCTCATGCATGTGGAAGAGAGCTAAGCCTGCTTTCCTCCGCCTGTGTTATGTTGCCTTGTAACATGAACAGCAGTTCAAAAAGGTGGGATTCTTCTACAGCTTCTTTTGTTTCCCCACCAAAAGACAATAAGACCAAATTCCAATCAGCTTACATTCACTATACAGTTCTATCTACCAGATATGCTGACAAGTCATTTTTTGCAAGTCCATGTTAACTCTCAAGTCCAAGTTGAGTCTCATGGCTTTAGTTACAAGTCCAAGTCAAGTCTCATATGTCTTTGGTTGTGCCATATGTGGCCGCGTGCATGCATAAAGTTACGCTCGATAATAAGGAAAGGAACGGCATTCAGCTCGTCAGACATGTCCTTAATGTTACTGGGCCAAAAAAATAAATAAATAAAATGACAGAAGTCCAGAGATGAGTCTCAAGGCTTTTCAGGAAGAGTCTAAAGGCAAATGTCAAGTCACTGAGTGTGTGTGTGTGTGTGTGTGTGTGTGTGTGTGACTCAAGTCCAAGTTGAAAACTTGACTCCCTATGTCTGCTATCTACTACATAACATAACGACATTATAGAACCTGCATAGTGTACACTCAGTACTAGCTCAGTTGAGGTTCAGCATCAGAAAACCAGACACTGATAAGTACCTGCTGGAATTTGCCAACTCGCATATAAAATCACAGTAATCATTTTTATTTCTAATTTGTATAATAAAAATACCCTAAGGCACTACTGGCAAGCATTTCTTCAGAAATCATTTATTCCTTAATGATACATGTCATTTAATGAAAAAAAAAAGGTTTTGCTTGAATTAAAGTAGTGCAACTTTTAAACATTCAAATATATTTTTAGCCTTTGAATATGTGAATACACTGAAGTACCAGAAAAACTGCAAGCCTATGCAAAATACATAGCAACACCACCTATGCACGTCATTGGCTGCATCCGCTAGTGCGTATATGAAGCGATAGACATCTAAGGAAGCTTCTAGAGCTCTTTCCGCTGCGAGAATGGCAAATTATCATGGTTTTTTTTCAACATGCTTTAATAGTCAGAGCTCGTGAGATGGGTCATAGCAAAGCAAAGAACCCTTTTCTATGCATGGTATTAGAAAATAACCAGCACTGCACTATAGAGAGCCATTAGGATCTGGGTATTTTAGTGACAGGTTATCATCTTAGCACAGAAATAGAATGCTTTTTACTTGTTCTTTTAAGTAAAGTATAAAAAGAATCAGTGGGGTCCATAAACCTGAGCCCTTGAGTGAATATGCTTCTATTCTGCATTTTTTTTTCATTGCAGCAATAACATTTTTCCCTCTTTCCTTGTTTTTGCTTTAGTTTTACTATGTTTTTAAAGATTTATTTTTAGAATTTGCTATGTCTATAGCAATAAACTCCATACACTCACTGGTATGAACTCCACAATTTTGTGTAACCTAGATATCCTGACACTGTTAGACAAAATTCTTCCATGTGTTATTTGAATATGTGCTACTGCAGAACCAGAAAAAAAAACTGCTACTGGAGCCAGTGTGTATATAAAGCAACAGAGATCTATGGGAGCTTCTAGAGCTGTTTCCACCGAGAGAATGGCAAGGT
Source organism: Leptodoras praelongus (assembly GCA_028564905.1). Lineage (NCBI taxonomy): Eukaryota > Metazoa > Chordata > Actinopteri > Siluriformes > Doradidae > Leptodoras > Leptodoras praelongus. Next base: position 11,133,580 of record JAOTRJ010000012.1, read on the forward strand.
TTGTAGTATAATAGTTGGAGCTCGTGTGATGGGTCATAGCATTTTGGAGGTAGAAGCAAAGTTTGGATTTTCACGTTTGAGCATTTCAAGGGTGTACGGTGACAACAAGAATTCGGGCAAAACCTTGAACTTGAATGTCACCAGCATGGCCTTAAAAAGACTCTGGGTGAACATGACCACACTGCCTCAAGTAACACTGCAATTCAATGCTGGGGCCTCAACAAAAATCAGCGTGAGGACTGTGCAATGTTCCCTCCAAGATCCCGTATGGGACCCACCAAGTATACCAGTTTTTCTGGTACTTCAGTGTATATTAGAATTAAAGTTAGAATTAGAAACAGTTACACTGCATTCCTGGCCTAACAATCTTTACAAAGCATTAATAAGCATCAATAAAAGCCATCGCGTGCTTCCTCCGATACACGTGCCGCAAGCCGCCGCCTCTTTTTGAGCTGCTGCTCATGCAACTTTCGGGAGTGGTGTAGCTCACTCGGAGGAAAGTGCTCCCGCCCACCTCTTGTATGCATGAGCTCACAGACGCCCGTGACTAAACAGTGTCGCGCTGATTGACATGGGGGTAGAATGTATGCTGCCCCTCCCACCCTGAGAGCACGGCCAATCTTGCTCTCTGAGCTCCCGGCTACAGGCAACTATAGCATCACCCGGATTCGAACTAGCGATCTCCGGATGATGGGGAGAACGCGTTGTAAGCGATGTCGCACTTACTTCTATTTATTTGCAATGCCAAACCCAGCAGCATTATCTTCATTATGTTTTTTTGCCTGAAAAGCACTCTGTTGTGTAACGTCTTGCCTTCCATACTGTCATACACACATTTTGGTGTAACGTTTCATTTTTTGTTGGAAAAGTAACGTTTGGAAACAGAAAATCAGTTTGTTCTGACTCAATAATGCAGAAATCCCTCAATAACAAAAGCTGTACATAAAAACAACAGGGTGTCTAAGACTTTTGCACAGTACAGGATTTGCTCTGAGTCTCCAGCTGAGCGTGATGACCTGACTCTCTCTAAAATGACTTAACCAATTTTCATCACCAGCACAAACAGGAGACAGAGAACATTTTAAAACTGGAATACAAGAAAATATGGTATTCTGTCATTCTTTATGTATATATTTAAGATTTATATTGATCATAACATTCAGCACACAAATGATTTCAGGTTTCAGATTTTGCCTGAATTTTATTAGCTTTTTTTAAAAAATTTCTTGTCAGATTCTATTGTGATGTGAAACTGGAACCTATAGTGATAATACCCCAAAAAACTGATTTGGTTAAAAAAAAGAAGACGACGACGTAGTATTTTGTCCAGAATAAACCGGTTAGTGAAGCTGTATGAATGAATGAATGCATAAATGATTGGTAGACAATGTACGTATGTAATTCAAACAAACAGATCATTGACTCATTTTCAATTTTTGTGATCACCCATCCATAAACACAGTGAGTTTATCTCAGCTAATCAAATAGACTATGAAGAGATTATGAAGTTCCTTGAGTTATAAAGGAATGTCACTTCCCTACCGTCCTATGGGAAACAATTAGACTACAACCCTACATCATTTTAGGATAAATGTCTTTGAGAAGTGAGGCCTCCCACCAGCGTGCGTCTCCCATTCATTTACACATTTTCCACAGTTTTTCCACACATCTATTCTAGGAGTGACTTTTCTGAACTGCCTCCCTGTACCCTCTCCAAAGTCACTTTCAGACACTGAAGGCTCCTCGGAAGGAAGTAAAGCATAAATTAGATATCTAAATCAGTAATTCTCACACTTTTCTTAAGTTCAGAAGGTGAATCCTTTGGATAGTCCTTTTCACATTTTTTTTTTAACCTGACCCAAAGCATGCCATTATTGCATTTAAAATTTTAAGGCTACATTCATTTTTTAAACCACTTCTGATCTCAATATGTGATATCTACCTGTCATTTCAAGCAGAAAACAAGGCAGGGGGGCTGCCTAGGTAATGAAATTTACTGAAGCTGGAATTGATGCAGTGGTGACAGTCATAGTCCTCACTCATTAATCATATTGGCACAGTTATTAAATTTCTAATGTCTGCTCGGAGAGTCATTAAGCACACACGCACGCTAACATACACAGCCTCTGATTTGGCGCCAGCTTTCGTATTTCTTTGTCTTAGGGGAAAGTTAAATCATTAAAATCCCCATCCGTCTTATGAAACTTAATTGCACATCCCTCTCTCTCTCATTGCCTTTCTTTATTAATCTCTCCTTCGCATTCACTTTAAAAACAGAGTTGCATTAGTCTACTTTGTATGCATAACATCAGCTGCTCTCTCTCTCTCTCTCTCTCTCTCTCTCTCACTTTCTTGATCTATGAACTCCAAGTTTCAGCCTTTGCATCACAAGATGTTGGCTAGTGAAATGCTAGACTTTTTCTTTGGACAATATTCACTAGGTGGCGCTACTCCACAAATGAATCATAATGACCTAGGGTAATGCACATCCCAGAGACTAACTGATCACTGCAAAAACATCACTGGATCGTAACAGGCAGGTTGGAGTTGGTGTGGTAATGTGTTCTAGGAAGCACTAGGTTGTAAAGCAAGTGTTTAGGCTGCAATTAAGAGACCCAACAATCCAATACATGTACAACAACACTTGTTGTATGGTATTGTATAGAGACAACCGTACATGAGAAAACACAAAAGGAGACATGAACAGAGATCAGAAAGTTGGACTTTACAGTGCTAAGTAAAAGAAAAGACCAAAACAAAACAGTCTTCCCTAGATTATTACCCTTACCGCTAACTGCTGAAACTTAAAGTAGAAAAAAAAACTAACTACTCTAATATTCCCTGAATAACAAAAATACATGGGGTGGCACTGGTGAGTTCCCTAGGGCCTCTATACAACACGGTCACTAGCATGAAGTTCAACACAGACCTGGAAATACAAACCTTGTATTCAGTATCAGATATGTTGGTCTACCACTATACTATATCATGTGGATTGGTGAAGATGAAATATATACGATATTGATGACCACCAAACCAAACAAAACAAGAAAAAAAAATGTATATTGTATTATATTGACTATTGTATTTAGTCTGAACTGCTGCCCGTCTTGACTAGCTTTAAGTCTAGCGTTTTTTGGATCTGTTATTTGCTATCTGCCAGCTTTTTTAATAAAGAAGGCTTTCTGCTGCCTGACAATGAGTTGAAACATGGTTTGGATTCTGCTCGTAAATCTTCAGACATTGTCACAGTCTTTCTGAAAAAGGTCTCTCTGACCTTTAAAAAAATCACCCGACACTAACTTTTCCCAATGTAACAAAATGGCACAGAAATGGCAGGCCTCAACACATGGATAGGAAAACACCATTACAAGTGTGCATTGTGGCCACAAAATGTTTTTTTTTTTTCTTCAGCTGCTCCCATTCCTCAGTCTGCATCTGAGGCACGTTTTACGCCGGATGCCATTCCTGATGCAACCGTACCACTAAGTGGGCTTGGGGAAACAATTTTATATATCCAATTCATCTAACTTGCATGTCTTTGGACTGCAGGAGAAACCAGAGTACACCAATGCAGACACAGGGAGAACATGCACACAGAAAGGACCCACACCACCCCACCGAACCCAGGACCTTCTTGCTATGAGGCCACCGAGCCACCATGCCGCCCGCACTGTGGCCACAAAGTACAAACCCCATTTCCAGAAAAGTTGGGATATATAATTTTTTGCCCAGAAATCTGAGATGCACTGAAAGACAGAACTGAAACATGTTACATGGCCAGAGTCCATGTTTCAGCTTGTTTTTGGGAAAGCAGATGTCTGATTCTACATACAAAATATGAAATAAGACCATCCATATAGTTACCAAACAAGAATTCAAAAACCAGCATCTGTGATGGCAATGGAGGTGCATCAGTGCCAACAGCATGGGGGATCTGCATATCTGTGATGGTACCATTGATGCAGAGGCTTATACTGGTATTTTGGAGAAACATATGCTGCTGTCAAGATAACGTCTTTTCCAAGGCACTCCATGTCTATTTCAGCGGGACAATGCCAGGCCTCATTCTGCACGAGTTACAACAGTGTGGCTTGACAGGAGTGCCTGCAGTCCAGTTCTGTCTCCTATTGAAAATGTATGGAGCACCATGGAGAGGAGAATCAGACAACAGTGACCACAGACTGTGGAGCAGAACAAGAACAAGACTTGTGCACAGCAAGAACGGGCAAACATTCCACTTGCAAAACTGCAACAATTAGTATCTTCAATCAAACTTTTTTTTTTTGAGTGTGTTGCAGGCATCAATTTCTGAATTTGTTTATATTTAACAAGTTCATCATTGAAAACACTGAAGATCTTTTCTTCGTCCTTTTCGTCTGTTAAATAAAGCTTCAAGTGAATTAACAAATGACAGATTTCAGTTTTAATTGCATTTAAAGAAACCTTTCTGGAAATGGGGTTTGTGTAAACAAGCGCATGTTTTCGAGCCGCTGCTCACTCAACATCGAGGAGAGGTGTAACAGCTCATTTTCTGAATGTGAATTCATTTGCAAAACATATATTTGTAATAGCAGTCCTTATTTTTTTGAAGTGCACATTCTTACCTTCATGCTCTACCTTTTTCATGCATTTTTACTGTGAACAAAGTACGACTGTCAATCAAACACTATGGACAGGATTTTGGAGAAAATGACAAAACCTAACCTAGCAAAAGAAAGTCTTTGCCTTTCTTGAATCTTCTCTCATAAAATAGCTATATACATCATAGACAGAAAGATGTGACAGCAGTCAAATAAAAAAAAGGACATTTCTCTTCTAACTATGGTGTGTTTTGAGTATCATGTAAACACAGTTCACATTTAACTTCAAATATAATTTGAGACTTTTTGTCTCCTGCAGAGAAAGAAAGAGTCCTTCCCTTTCTCTTCTTCCTAATCTTCTGTCTCTGTATGTAATTTAGTCTTGATTCTCTCTTCTTTCTTTATCTTTTGTTTTCCTTCTCTACATTGCAGCAGAATGTCATTACCGGTTTTATTCATGTGTATTCAAGTTCGGCCGTTCTAATTGGAAATTCATTATGGTGGCAAGTGTAGTCATTTCATACACTGTATTATGTGATATTTTGACATTTTATTATTCTGTAGAAGTTAAATCCATAAATATGTATATTTCCATATGCACTCAGGTCTGCCTCTGTGCATTATATTATGTATAGAATCTATTTTGACCTACACTATTAGCATTTTTGAAATAAAAAAAAATCATTTACAAATAGATTTGTTGGCCATGGAGAACATACCATCTCTGAGGATCCTCCTGTAATATCTAACACTTATGGATCCTAGTCCACCATACATGCAGGATATTTGAAGCTCCTTTTTGCACCTACTGTAAAATTCCAAACTGGTGACAGAGAAGATCATTGCAACACACTGATTGTGTGTTTATTTGACCATTCCTGCGTTTGCCTTGGAATATGTTTGACTCATAATCTTGTAGATAAAGTGAAATGGTCTATGGTCATGTCTGAACATCCTGGCATAGACAATAAGGTTTTGTGTCTGAAATATCCTGATACTTCAAATTAATACCAATTCATGATGACAACAAAAGCTTTGTCCACCAGCCACAAAACATAGCTTACATCCCATAAAGTATCCTGATACCAGTAGTGTAATTAAGAAATATCACACAAAAGCAAATGCTGTTATTGCTGAATATCAGCACGGTTGTGCTTGAGTCGTAAGCACAAGCCTGCAGGCTGAGTACCAAAGATATTCATAGCCGTGCTGATATTCAGTATACGTGATATTGCTTTTATATAACAGTTCTACAAGCAACAGTTAGTTAATAGTAATCAGAGAAAACGGATTAAAATTTCTTTTTTATTTAATCATTTATTTGGCTCTGCCAACATAAATACTTCCACAACTAGACTAGGACTACCACTAGGTTGCCAAGTAACACAAATGTTTTTTTGCACACAAGCCTGCTAATTTGCCTAGGTCTACACGTTACAGCAGAAATAAATGAATAATACATTTGCTAAATGAAATATGAGAGAAAGAATACGAGAAAAATATGTACTTTATATGGACTTTGGAAATGTCAATTGTCATAGCAGAGGAAAAAAAGAGAGAAAGAAGGCTGTGAATATTTCCATAAGAAATTTTTAGCTCCTTTTGTTGTTGTTGTTGTTGTTGTTAAGACATGTTTGGCTTTACTGGGTACCATTCTAAAGAAAGCAGCAGCAAGACAAGTTTTAACCAATCTAATAAATCAGTGTTGTTCAATATATTAAGCTTGCTAGTTTCAAGTGAAATTGCAGAGGCGTGTGTCAAACTGACCTTGGTTAATATATGCGTGCTAGCCTATTTCCATCCTACAGTCTATCTCCATAAAAAGTGAGAGCACCTCTCTCTCTAGTTCAGAACAGAACACATACTTTATTCGACTGCTTTGTGGGACTGTGTTTATTAACCACAGTATGCCTTAAGCCGTGGCTAGATCAAATCATATTAATGAAAATAGTGGGGGAAATTAAACAAGTAGTAGCTCTCATGCACTCTTTCACCCTTGTCTCTTTATGGTGTCTGCATTGTGTCTGCAAGTGTTATCTCAGCTGTCTTGACCTGCTCAGACTTTACTGGCCTGCAGGGTCCTTTCATATTCTACTATTTACAAAGAGACATGGTAGAATTACAGGGCAGATGGGAAAAATGTTCAAAACAAAACCTGTTAGTAATAAGCCTGATGTAAAAATCCGACAAACAGTAGCAGGCATATCCTATGAGATGAGAGTCGTGGGAAGGCTGTATGAACACTGTGTGCTTAATCTAACATTTAGTAACACTTAGCTTAGATCACCTGGCAAACAAGATCTAACAGCTTGGTGCTGTGGTATCAACATGTACAGAGGACCTGTGAGTATTAATGGGAGTGTTAATGTAGTTGTAGCAATATGTTCAAAAACCTGTTTTTATTGAGAGAAGTCTATTGGTATTTTTGTATCCTTGTACATGAAGTGCAGGAGATGATTAGTGAGAGTGTACAAATGAGAATATTACTGACCTTGCTAATTTATGGTGCTAGTGTAATGGTAAGAGTGCTAAAGAATGTAATGTAGCATTAATTGGTTTAATTATGCTGATATTTGTGTTCACAGATGGGCACTAGTGAGAGTATTAATATTGAGCCATCATGAAACCAGATGTTGACCATACAGTAAAGTCAAATCTATTTAACATGGGTACAATCCCTGTCCAACCCACACACACATACACACTCATAGACACCTAGGTGCAATGTACTTACATTTACATTTATGGCATTTGGCAGACACCCGTATCCAGAGTGACTTACATTTAGCTCATTTATACAACTGAGCAGTTGAGGGTTAAGGGCCTTGCTCAAGGGCCCAACAGTGGCAGCCTGGTGGTGGTGGGGCTTGAACCCCCAACCTTCTATTCAGTAATCTAACACCTTAACCACTGAGCCACCTCTGCCCACTTATGAGTATGTTCACAGGAGTTTGGAAAAGACCAGAGAACCATGGGACAATTTGTGTTTACTCAGGGAGAACTCTGCATTCATGGGAATTCATGCTTGTAGGTGGCAATGCAACCTACTGCGCTACTGTGTCACCCCTTTTATTAAATATCTATTAGTACTTGCCTGTGCCTTGGAATTGTGGTCCCAAGAGAACCAAAAGGGAGCAGGGGAAGACACTGAGGAGGACAAAGAGGGATGGGAGAAGATCTGGGGCCTGGTGCATCACTCCCAGGGAGCTGAAGCAGGAAAAGTCTTTGTCCAGGGATGCTTGATGAAGACTTGAGCAACTCTAGTAATGCCATCTCAATGTCCTGCCAGCACCAGATGCAGTCCTCTGCATCCCACTCATCTGCCAGTAGCCTCCATTAACATGAGTCCTTTAGTTGCTGGATGAAGATGAACAGGCAGCCAAAATCCTTAAGCTTCAGGGTCTGGAAGCAATGCCAGTGTTCTTCCTGGGTCCGACTGATATGCTGCAGTATTACCTTCTTCTTACTTCAGCCACATCTGCAAAAGTTATCCGCCCACATTCTCACATAGAGCTGCTAGGTGGCAAACTGGGCTTCCCTGACAACAAGAGGAGGAGTTGCAAAGCCCACTCATCCTCAGGCCACCACTGAAGGAAAATGCCTTTGTGCATCACATATAGGCAGCTGGAGTGGCCACCACTGGAGGAACTACAGCTGAAGGAGCATTAGGTTGCAGGAACATCTATAAGTATAGCTTTAAGGAACAGGCTAAAAGTAATTGGATATATGTAAAAGGATATACTCTTAATACGTGGATGTAAATCCTTTGCAGTTGATACCTGCCTGAATTCTGGAACCCATGTACATTGAGAACTG
>JAOTRJ010000012.1:11589602-11600434 GCA_028564905.1 Leptodoras praelongus
TTGCCGGCTGGGCACCGGCTCCCCCGTGACCCCGTAACTGGGAATAAGTGGTACAGATAATGACTGACTGACTGACTTACATTATAGCTGAAAGAATGTTTACAGCAGAAACTCTTTTATATAAATGTAAAAAAAAAATACATCAACTGATAAGAATAACTATATTAAATGAGATAAATGAGATTACATTTTATTATTAATATTGGATAAGCCACATTGAGTGGTTTTAGTTAGCATATATCCTCATCCTCATCACTTTCTGCCCAATCAGATTCATACATATGGTATTGCAAGTACTGATGCAAGGATGGTGATAGCAGCGAATTAATAACCACGCTCCTTTAGTTTTTGCACAAGGTGTCCAAGTGAGGCTACACAGGTGGAGATGTGAGTGCAGTGTGAGCTGGTGCGCAGGATCGTGTTTACCCAGTGGGCTACAATTACTGCAGCCCTGGGCCTCAACCACTAGGGTGATTACAGCCAGCATGGGTGCAGGTTTGCTTTCCAAAGCCACACGCTACTGAAAGTCAAGATCCACTGATTAGAAACAGGTGGAATGAGGTGTGGCTGCTGCTTGACTGGAAGGAAAACCTGCACCCACACCGGCTGTTTGTGGATAAGATTGTGGACACCCCTGTTCTAAACACTCAAGTTTCAAACAACCCAATTCCAAGGAGTGATCAATCCTTTAAGATGTCATCATTGGTGAGTCTGAATATGGTTTATTAATATGCAGTGCTGACTGCATAATACGCTCTGATTATATAGTATAGCACAGACTCCTGGGTTGTGTGCTGAAGCCTTAAAGCAGCGCCGTCTGCTGAGCTGATTGAGAGCATATTATTATTTATGAGTATTTGGTTATCTGTCTGAGATGGGCCTTTATTGTTTCCATGTCGCTCTAAAGGAGTAAAGAAGTTCTGGGTTGGAGGCATCTAAAAAAAAATGTGAATATAGTGGAATTAGTTCATTTTTTCAAGGTAAACTGTCATATATTTTATATTTATTGCACATGAGACCTTTTTCAAGCATATTTTTTTCATTTTGATCATTATCTCATGATGATTTGATATCATTAAAAAAATCCAGTATTTTATTATGAGTAGAATATTTCTTTTGAGAACAGCCAGCCTTTTCAGCAATGACCTTCTGTGGCCTTGTGAAGGGTGTTGATCGTCTTCTCCACATCTGTCCTGTCAGCAGTCTGAACCATGATCGTGGTTGTGTGTGCTGAACTAGACTGAGAGATGCATGTCTCATATATATATATATATATATATACTGGATTTTCATGAGCTGTAAGGCATAACAATCAAATAGAAATACTATATGTCACTTCATATGTAATGAATATAAAATATGATGGTTTACCTTTTTCAAATTAAATCATATATTCATATTTTTTGAGATGCACTAGCATGTGTCTATACTGTTGAAGTGATCCTCAATCTGCTGCCTGTAAGAGGTCCTGGCCCTGGTGGCACTGTATACTCTGGTATAACCTGATTTAAAGGAAGTGTTGGCTTTCAGAAGACTTCTGAATCTAGGTCATCATCACTTATGAGTCTAGTAAACTGTACAGCATTCTGATATAAGCATTGCAGAATTCACAAACGAAATTCATCAATGTTCATAGCTGATCTCTCTTAACTGTGTGTGTGTAGAAGCTTTGGGAAACCTTATCAAAGCTGAACACATTTTTTTTATTGTAATGTATAGTTATTTATTTAATTAAGTTATTTATTTAATCTAAGTTGTATAATATAAATAAATTATTTGTTTAATTAATAATTCTGTTATGTTTTATTACATATTTAATATTTATTTAATAAATATTATTTATTATTAAAAAGATATAAATCAATTATTTTTCTATTTATCTTTTTATTTTTATTAGACCCAGCAAATGATTGAATTTCAATTACAATAGCTGTACAGCTTGAGTGCGGGAAAAATACAGATATTTTATAGTCAAATTTGATTTATAAATACAGCTATTTTATATAATTAAATTGGATATATATATATATTTATTTTTTTTATATACAAAAATAAATAAATTATATATATATATTTGAAATCTTAGAACCAATACATTTTCATTTTAGAACCATGTCTAAGCAGGAAATTCAAGTCTGTTGCAAGGCTGGAGCACTTCTCTTTTGTGAAAGGTTGGTGACAGATGGCAGCACAGAGAACACATGAACTGAGTCAGACTCTGAGAAAACAGCAGGATTGCTGGAAGCTGCTCCATTTACAACCATCTGAGACCAGTACAGTGAAAGCTTTCAAAATGCCTTTACCCCTTTCTGGAATCTGTTAGGTTATACCTATTTGACTTGCTTTTAGTTGGTCCTTGACATCATTCTTGGTTTGGTTATTGTCCTCTGGCTGCACTGATCAACAAGGTGTTTTGCTGTAAACATTAACAGAAGCAGGATTTTATGCCTGTCATACAAGTCGGTCACTATCCCCGAGCCCCACAAAGGCTCCTTATATATATTATTATAATGATGTGGATAATTGTGCACAAGAAAACTGGGTCCCCAGGACATCTTGCATTAGTAACACGAATTAGGCAAATCAGTTCATATAGGGTAAATAATGTGTTTTATTGCGCTATGTAGTCATCCATCCTTCTGTTTCCTGTCTACGCTTATACTCTGTTTCCTTCTGTCTATGGACATAGGCTTATGAACATGTAAAGGCAGGCTCAATGTCTTTATCGTTGAACATGACTTCATGAGTGATGGCAGTCATGGTCTTGTCGTTTGGGTGTCTGCCCCGTGATCAGAAGGTCCCAGGTTCGATTCCTGCGGCTGACAGGACTTGGCTGAAGTGCACTTGAGCGAGCACCTAACCCCCATTGGGTGTGGGTCTTAGGGCTGCCCACCGCTCCAGGCATGTGTTCACTGCCCCTAGTGTGTGTTCACTAGTGTGTCTCACTGCACGGATGGGTTAAATGCGGAGGTTCCGTTTCACTGTGTGCAAGCACAAGTGACATATGTCTGACTTTCACTTGAAATGACTGAATGGTGCTTGTTCTGCAGAATTAAGCTTGATCTTAATTAAGCTTGCTGTTTCAGGGCTGATCCATTACAGTGGCCATAGGAAATGCTGCTTTACAAAAATCTGCGTTTGCTGTGTGTAACCAGAAGATGGCAGCAGTTTATAAACTGTGTTAACAAACCAGCTGTTTGTGTGAAATGAGGTCAGTCACTCCAGTCTGTCCACAGAAAAAAGAAAAGTAATCCTCATTATTTACATGATGCAGTATTTCTGATATATGATTACTGTATTAATCATTATAAGAGGCAGGATGTCGCTTTGGTAAAGAACTTGTGAGCTGGACTGCCTTGTTGAAGGTTATTGAATTAATCTTATTAAATTAATTAGCTGCTTAGCCCAGAGGAGATACACAATGTTCAGCTGCATGGCTCTGAACTGTCTTTCTCCTTCTTATGAAATTACATTCTGTGAAATTCACACCTGATACAGATTTAGTCCATTTGCTCTTATAATAAGCTCCAGTCTTCTGGGAAGGCTTTCCATTTGTGTTTGTTTAGCCACAAGTGCATTAATGAGGTCACGGGAGGCCTGGGGGGGCAATCTGCGTTCCGGTTCAAGAGCGAATGAGGTGTTCAGTGGGGTTCATTGGAGTTCAGGGCTCTGTGCTGAAGAACTTGAGTTTTTACGCCTATTAGTTCCAGTGAAGGGAAATTGTAGTGCTGCAACATACAAACAGACTCTACCCTTAAAACCTTATGGCAACAGTTTGGAGAAGAAGAACACACGGGTGTAATGGTGAGGTGTCCACATACTTTTGGGCAAAGATGTATTTTTAAGATACAGGACTGTGCAAAAAAATTTTTTTTTACTTTTCCAACAAAAAATGATGTTGCACAAAAACAGGAAGTAAACTACAGGAAGTCCATATATGGTGTGCCTTTTTCTTAAACAGTGTCCCAGGTGTTTGTGCAGTTTTATTTTTATAAGGAAATGAGCTGTAGGTTTTACTGAGCGTCTTGGAGAATCTGCCACAGCTCTTCTGGAGACTTTGACTGCCAGGCTTGCTTCTTTTTTTGCATGTAAAACCCAGCAGCGTTATCGTCATTATGTTGTTTGTCTGAAAAGTGCTCCGTTATGCAACGTGTCGCTTTCGTTACGGACATACAGTATAAAGATTTTTGTGTAACACTTTAAATGTTTGTGGCATTAGCATCAAGAAGTTGTCAAATGTAAATGTCAAAACTGTTACAGACGTTTTCTTGACTGTAGTCCTAATTGTCCTGTCTTGAGGAGATTCTTCATCCTGCTAAATGTCAGGGAGCTGACTGACATTCGAGCAGGCAGCTGTTTCTACACAAACACAACACATCTTCCAAGCATTTCTCAAACCATCTTTATTCCCAGAGCCAGTTTATTTTAAATACAAACATTTACCATCGTCATCGTTCTCATTCATCATCAGTTCTTTCCTTGTCGTTTTTACATGCACCGTCAGTCATCAGATACAGGTTTCGGTTTATAAGTGCAACCTTTTATTCCCCCAGGATACCCGAATTGCAACATGGCTTAAACCTGTGAAATTCAGCTTTAATCCCAGGCTTCTGTGCGGCTTCTCACAGTGACCCTGTGCAGCACATTAAATTCAGTTTAAAAATCTCAACCTTTTACATTCAGACTCGCCTATTTCCCCCCCAATCATGTTCACAGTAGGACAGGAGGGTTTACTGTGATGCTACAGGTCTGTCGGTTTGTGAGCTAATGGGCACTTCGGGGGGGGGAATCCAAGGATCACCCTGGACACACATTTATGTTATCTTAGCACTCCCTTAAATTCAATTTATAGTTAGCTCAATAACCTTGTAAACCAGCCTCGCTGGACACCCTGTGATGTACATTAAAAGAATGTAATTTAGACAGTTGAATAGGGAGGAAAGTGCCGTATTTTACTCTGAAGGACTTGGGGATTATTGGGGTAGAGGTGTGCACGAGACCATTGTTAATCCCACCTGCTCTTATCTTAAGTTTAAGCAATCCTGTCTGCTTCTGCAGATAGTATGACTACCGTAAATCACCAGCGCTTAAGGGAAATTTGACTAATCCCACCCATGCCTGCAGAAAGTTCATTCTCATTCACTTCCACAACAAGTCTTATCACCTGCTTCTGCAGAACCTTTGACCAACCCTGCCTGCACCAGGAGAAAGTCTGGCCATTCCCCTTGCTCTTGCAGGAAGTATGACTAATCCCACCTCCTTCTACAGGAAGTCTGACCAATCCTCTTGCTCTTGCAGGAAGTATGACTAATCCCACCTCCTTCTACAGAAAGTCTGACCAATCCCCTTGCTCTTGCCTTGCAGGAAGTATGACTAATCCCACCTTCTTCTACAGAAAGTCTGACCAATCCTCTTGCAGGAAGTATGACTAATCCCACCTCCTTCTACCGAAAGTCTGACCAATCCCCTTGCTCTTGCAGGAAGTATGACTAATCCCACCTCCTTTTACAGAAAGTCTGACCAATCCCTTTGCTCTTGCCTTGCAGGAAGAATGACTAATCCCACCTCCTTTTACAGAAAGTCTGACCAATCCCTTTGCTCTTGCCTTGCAGGAAGTATGACTAATCCCACCTCCTTCTACAGAAAGTCTGACCAATTCTGCCTGCACCTGGAGAAAGTATGGCCACTCCCAGAATTCCTGCAAAAAAATCAGCATAATACCAGCTGCTCTCGCTGGAGGTTTGACTAATCCCACCCGCTCCTCCAGAGGGTTTGACTAGAAAGCTTAACTAATCACACCTACTCTTGCAGAAAGTTTCACAAATCCCACCGGCTGCTGCAAAACTTTGACCAATCACACTTGCTCTTACAGAAAGCTTGACTAATCCCACCCACTCTCGCAGAAGGTTTCATCACTCCTGGCCCCTCCTGAAGAAATTCTGACCAATCCCATATCTTCTGCAGACATTTGATCCCACCTGCTTCATAATCTTTTAGAACTGGTTGTATTTCCCAAATATATAAACAAATAAGCATTTGTTTATTTCACTCTCGCCCTGACCAGAGTGAAACACTTAATGAAGGATAGATGGAGAAATGTGCTGACTTCCATGTTAAGAATTATTTCTAAAAATGATAATAGGGGTCTGGCTGCAGACATGCACTTTCATTTGTATTTAATTCGTTTAATTATAACTGGTCTCAGATACGCTTTCTTTCTTTCTTTCTTTTTTATAACGTTATAACATGAATTACATTTTACTTTGTTCACCTAAAATATTTTTTTCTATATTTAATTGATTCCTTTTTGGTTGGTTTTCCTTTGAATATAAAAGCAATTTTAATAAATATGTCCTGCATGTGTAAAAGTATGAATGGAGATTTATATCATTTCTATTCATATATAATACTTTACAATATACACTGAAGTACCAGAAAAACTGGTATGGGAGCCTACACAGCAACACCACCTATGCACGTCATTGCTTGCATCTGCCGGTGCGTATATACAGCGATGGACATCTGCGGAAGCTTCTAGAGCCGTTTCCTCCATAAGAATGGCAAGTTATCACGATTTTGTGATTTTTTAAAATTTTTTTTTATATACACGGTTTAATAGTTGGAGCTCGTCAGATGAGTCGTAGCATTTCGGGAGGTAGAAGCGAAGTTTGGATTTTCACGTATGAGCAGTTCAAGGGTGAACCATGACGACAAGAATTCCTACAAGAAAACCTCGGACTCATGACAGCAGCCTGGCCGTAAAAAGGCTCTGGGTGAACGTGAGCAGCGTCGGCTGGTGAATGTGAATCGTTTCACGTGATAGACGTGCGACACTGCCTCAAGTAACGTCGGAATTTAATGCTGCGGCCTCGACAAACATCAGCGTGACGACTGTGCAACCTTTTCTCCAAGATCACATGGGGGACCTACCAAGGATGAACGGGTATACCAGTTTTTCTGGTACTTCAGTGTACACATGATTGAGTGTAGAGTGCATATCAATGTGCAGCTAACATCAGTAATACAGACATAACTAATACGATTTAATATTATTTAACTTAAAGTAACAGCGGAATTCAATGCTGGGGCCTCGACAAACGTCAGCGTGACGACTGTGCAACCTTTTCTCCAAGATCACATGGGGGACCTACCAAGGATGAACGGGTATACCAGTTTTTCTGGTACTTCAGTGTACACATGATTGAGTGTAGAGTGCATAATAGTGTGCAGCTAACATCAGTAATACAGATATAACTAATAAAATCACATGAAACCTGCAGTTCCTACAAGATCCTGTGTGAAACTCGTGAATGGAATGTTAGCTTTGTAGTGTAGAAATGATTAAAACAATATATAATAATGTACAAAATTTACCACAGGGATTTACCACAGGGATCTCCTGTGGGTTTGATGAGCAAAAATGAAACTGGAATGGGATTGTAGCCTTGTGAGACGGATATGATATGGGATTAGGGAATTCTAATAATGTGGAGAATGAAATTGCTTTCTGCTACGCTTAGCGTCGATTTTATTAGCAGAAACCGCAGAATCTACCGCCGAGCCGCATATTAATTAGAGCTCTGTAGGTCGTCCTGTTGTGTACGGAAAATGGTTCAAGATGGATATTAAAAGAAAACGACGAGGATGCTACTGTTTTAAGACCCCCTTCTGTGTCAGACAGAGCATCAGGCTGAGCGTGCATGTCTACAGCCAGACCCTTTTGGGACCCTGTGGGAGCCCAGTCCCGGTACACACCTCCCCACTTCTGTTGTGGGCCACACATTCAGGAGGAGTCGCTTTCTAACGCTAACTGGCTCGTTCTTTTAGGTAGTAACACTGCAAAGAATTCACAAATAACTCTCTACCTTCCTTTTGACCACCTTCTCGACAGTAAGAGATGTCGTTCGGCTTCTGAGAATAGAACAACTTTATTGTCAGTGTTGGTGAAACGGGGAAATTTCTCATCGTATTGCAAATCTGTAAAAATAATTGCAGAAAATATACAACTTTTTTTTTTTTATACTGTAAAATAATGCATTTTCACGTCTTGACTGTAACTCTGTAAATGGACATCTCTCCTCTCTGTCTCTCTGTCTCTGTGTACATCCTGGGTGGATCTGCAACGTATGGCTCCGTTTCGCGTCACATACTACCGTACTTAACAAATAGCAGACCGGCCCGTGTTGTCATTTCTGTTTTGACACACCATGCAGTACAGTACTACGTGAGGCATCAGAGTTTAATACATGACCTTAATGGAAGTGTTCATACAATCACGTTAACGGTGAACGGTCGCGACCTATTAGCATGACGTCATTTGCATAACGCTAGCAGGTGGCTAGTCGAGTGCATTCACTGTTAGCAGCACTAGGATTTCTGACTGAACTGTTCGTCAAACATCTCCGATGCACCCTTCTCTCTGTCCGTCACCTCGCATCCTGATTGTCTGTGCATTTCCTCTGAGTCTGTGCTTTGTGTGCACATACTAGCGTGTGTGTTTGTGTGTGTGTGTAGTCATAAATAAGCCGAAACACTGTTACGAAAGGCATCACTTTTTTTTTTTTTTTTTCTTCCTTTTTTTTTTTTTTTACAGAGAAAGTCAAGCTTGAGGCAAATTGTTGCGGTTGTATTTTTTTTTTTTTTTTTTTTTTTTTATACAAAATGACCAGTTATCATTATCTCCTAATGAACGGTAGAGGTATGTGACGTGAAAAATGTTTCGCAGTACAATATATTGTCAGAGGATGATGTCAGAGGATGATGTCATGTAGGAAAAAAAAAAAAAGAACATAACAAAAAAAGTGAAAGTGTCTCCTCGACATATCCTCTATACCGCAGAGGTCACGCTGTGTTATGAAGCAGTGGGCCGTTCATGCCTCACCGCTCACTCACTGCTGTGTGTGTGTGTGTGTGTATATATGTGTGTGTGTGTGTCTGTATGCGAGAGTGTGAATCATCCAAATTCTGAGGCTGACCGAAAAGAGGTATAAATAGACAAACTCATAGCACCAACAAGTCCGAGCGGAGGCATCACCTTTGTCTAACTTGTGAAAATATACAAAAAACGGTGAAGAGTTCCTACGAGGTAAGAGAGACAGTCACAGACGGTCCGGCAGAGTCTAGGATCTGAAGTCGGATGGGCATGGAAAAGGAAAAACACGGCTTCAGGGGAACACATCTTGTTGTAGTAGTCCTCAGATGGATGGATGGATGGATATATATATATATATATATTTTTTTTTGGCACCTAAACAGTGGCGATCTTCGACGCAGATTTTGGCGTTCGGATAAGCTCTGCGATAGCTGTCTGGGGAAACGGTGCTCACATGCCGCTCACTGCCTCTTGTGTTACATCCTTTACGTGTGTGTTCTGATGTTCTGTGAACAGCGCGTGAAAACTCGCATCTCTGTGTCTGTAAACTTGATTGTGAACGAACGAACGAAACAATTTTTCATGTAGATAGTGTGAGACATGGTAGGGTTTATCTTGGCTGTAGTTTTTGTGTTATCTTTTCCCAAACGGGACACGGATCTGACTAGATGTGGACTGTTGCGTGACACTAGAAATGCATAGATTACACAACCGGGTGCGTGATGAGCCAACGCCAGCGACTAGTAGATATACTCACTCACCAATCTGTACAACAAAAATACACCTCGAGTAACTGAGAACAACAATGTACAAGACAGACAGAAAGAGAGGGAGAGAGAGAGAATGAAAGAGAAAGGAAAAAAAAAAACTGCTATTCACATGTACCCGCATCGTAAAAGGAATGGTCCGTCTAGAAACGAGGGCCGAGAGCTACTTTAAAATCTGTGGAATGCAACGGCACTCAGTAGTGAGAAAAATGGAGTTCGTCGAACATGTCCGAGGAGGGCTGGGCGTGATTAAGGGCCACTGGCATACGGGGTCACATGATGGTGGGCGGGTTTGATCAGTCCTCGAACACCTCAAGGAAGAGGGGAGGAAACAGCTCGGTGGGACACTCCACCTTCATGTGCAGGAAGCGGCTGGCGTGGCACGCGCCGATCATGCGCAGGTCTGTCACCTTCATCAGCAGCTTGGGCCAGAAGTGCGCCACCTTGTGCTTGCGATAGTTGACGTAGTGCTCGAAGGCCAGCAGGAACTCCTCCTGGCAGCGCTCGATCCGGTCCACGCTCGTCAGTCCCGGACGATCTGCAAACCACGTAGAACAGGAAACGTTCACGTTTGCTCTTCATTAGAAATGTGCAAATGCTGTATACAATTATTTTCTCCCTAATTTTAATTATCACCAATCCACCGATCAGGTCTGCCCATCATACTCATAAGAGTGAATAAAAAAAAATTGTGGTTAGGCCGTCTACCCTGTGATCGGAAGGTCGCGTGTTCGATCCCCGTGGCTGACAGGACTTGCCCTTGAGCAAAGCACCTAATCCCCATTGGCTCCCCGGGCGCTGTGGCTAGGGCTGCCCACCGCTCTGGGCATGTGTTCACTATCCCCTACTGTGTGTTCACTAGTGTGTCTGACTGCACGGATGGGTTAAATCCGGAGGTTCAATAAAAATGTATCACTTTCACTTAATACTACCAAGTATTAACTGGTGTACCAGTTTTTCTGGTACTTCAGGGTAGTTTCCATGACCCGTTATTTGAAGGAGTATTTTGGAGGTTGATTTCAGGAAGGGAGCGACATGGTGGCTCGGTGGGTAGCACCATCGCCTCACAGCAAGAAGGTCCCGGGTTGGCTTCCCGGGTGGGGTGGTCTGGGTCCCTTCTGTGTGGAGTCTGCATGTCCTCCCCGTGTCCACGTGGGTTTACTCCGGGTACTCCGGTTTCCTCCAACAGTCCA
>JAOTRJ010000012.1:12332410-12339910 GCA_028564905.1 Leptodoras praelongus
TATGCATTGTAATATTTGGAGCAAAACTGTGCTCTTACCCTCTAATTGAACCTTCACACTCTGCTCTTACTGGTGCACTGTGCAATTAATGAAGATTTGGCCACCAGGCTGGTCCAGTTTAGCCATGAAACCTCTAAACTAAAAAGTTCCAGTTTCATTGTCCAACTCCTGTATATATCGGATATTAAAGTGTTATAGGAGCTAATATCCATAATAATGAAATATCCATTCATTTTAAGTGAGCGCTTCATCCTTGGTGGGAATACACCTGGGATGGGATGGGATGCGAGTTCGTCTCAGAGCGCCACACACTTGTTCGCACCCAGGAGCAATTTAGAGAAGCCAACCTTGGGAGCCTGAAGCTCCAAATTCAGATATTACTTTTAGAGTGTCATCTTTTCAGTTTGCACATACAACAGCACATACGTTTGGGGACGGTTGGTAAACAGCTTGCAACTACCAGAATCCCAAACATTTTATGATGCCTTGAAGTAAACAAATATTCCAATTGTATTGAAGTCCCTGATTGGTCATCTGGTTATCATTCGCTGTGTAATTCACGTCTCACTTTATGTTACTGAATTATGGAAGAGCAACTGCAATAAATTACTATAAGTGAAATCAGATTGGCTGCAATTACGACTCCTTGTGTTTTGTAGATCTCTAAGCGCTCATCTGCGTATAATCGAACAGCTCTCTGCCATGCACATCTGGCAGAGTGAAAAGGAGGCCAAATGTTGGAAAGAGAAACATTTTATGGTGTTCCTTCAGCAATCCTAATAAAAACCACACGCTACTATGCACGCATTGGCCAAGAATGGGGGAACTCTTCACAATATTTATTTGTTTTCCAAAGGGAACCAGCACTTGCCGCTATTACGAATGAGTCAGAAGGTTTGTTTATTTGTAACAGGATCTGTGCTCTGCACTGTTTTACATATGGCTGCAATTAAATCACACTTCCCTTGTAATTCCTCCAAGCTCAGCTGGGAGCTGTGTTTTGGAGTGTGTTGCTTTTGCTTTTGCATGTCTCTCAGACATCGACCCCTACAGATTTCGGATTGAATACTCGTGCGCTAATCATTCACCAATCCAACCCCGAGTGGGGAATGGTTTTCTTTTTTCCATCTTAATTTAATTTGCGGTGTGTTTTCCAGATTACAAAGGGCAAAAATGCCTCAGAGATGAGATTCAGATCTGGGCTGAAGACGGCGATTTCTGCTTTTCACCCACAGCTGCTTCCCCTCTGCTCTTGGACAGTGTTGGAAGGAAAACATCTTGATCCATTTTATCTTTCTGTTATTCATGGAACCCGTCTACGCCATTCCCTCCTCTCACAGTCTCACTGGGGAGGAACACAAATAAGGCTTCTCTGGCCTGAGGCCTTGCAGCAAGGGCTCTGTGTTTAAAACACACATGTCATAGACCTCACGGCGGTGCACACAGTTCCTTTCACGTAATTGCTGCCCTATTAGTTTCTGCCCGCTGCATCTGACAGATATGAATTGGATCGTGTCATGCAGCCTGCTGATTAATGGCGTCCAAAATGGAGCCTTAATTGTTGGGGATGAGCACCGAGAGAAGGCTCCAAGTGATGTGCCCATCCACACACCTGTGATTAGGAAGCATGAGGTGCTCCTGGTTCTTCCCTCCTGCCTGATTCAGGCATCTGACCCCTGGGGGTGGTACGGCGCGGCTGTGGCCAGCCTGGCTGGTTGGCCAGTGATGAGCTAAAAGGTTGAAGGAGAAGAATTAATACCATGCATGATTTCACAAACACTTCCACCATATACAGGAAGAAAGTGATTCTATTAGTGCACACTTATACACACACCCATAATTAACCTGGCGTTTGGCACAGCTGGCAGCCACAAGTCCTGCCACGGTGTGTGTGTAGGTGGCGTGGCAGCAGCGCTAAATCAGTGCAAGATAATTGCCATGGCCTTCTGTGTGCTGCTATGGCATCATCCTCACACGTCCAGTTAATAATAAAGCCAGCGAATCAGGACCCTGGAGATATCTGACCCATGTCATCCTGTCCATACCTCCAAAATGTTTTTTTTCATTCACGTATAACCCAAGTACTACAGGCGGAGTGCGGAGAGCACAACAGCTCCACTGTCGCCATGACTCCTCGGCTTCTTGGCATGTCTGCACCACTCTGTCACATATCCCAGTGATCAATTGTACTCTCTCAATCCGTAGTGCACTCCGAGCCAGCAATGGTTTTGCCATCAATAACACGAAAGCCAGAAACCTGCTGTGAGCTCTGATTTCAGTGCACAATTACACTTCAATGAAGAAATCATATCTACCAGCACCACAAAAAGAGAAATAAGTGATTTTGAGTCATTTCTGCTCAATCACTGCCAATGATATCTGTATTCTTGGCATCAGGTTTTTATGCAATCAGAATTGCAGCAGTCCTACTGATCGAGTTCGGGTGCATACACTCTGATTGAGGAAAAAAAAAAGTAGGGAACCGGGTGATTTGTGTCCAACTGATATAAACCATTTTAAAAAATTAAATTAAATTAAATTAAAAAAGTAAACATCTTTGCCAGAATCGACATACATATTTCAGTAAATAACGTAATATAACTTAATATAACTTTTATAATATATATATAAAATATTTTATAATATATGTTATAATATATTTATATTTTTTAATAAAGAATATATTATTTAAAAAAATTTAAATAATATAATAATAATATAAATTATTATATTATCTCTACAGCATTTTATTTGTCCCAGTCCACTTGAATTACACCGTAATAATATAATCATTCTTCCAATAAAATCCTATTCTATTTAACATCCATTTCATTCATTATTGACTTTCATTCAAAAATGACATCCTAGTGTGCCATAATATTCACTCAGAGCTGTTACCTGAATGCATTCGCCGATTCAACAGGAAGTCCTGAAGATCATTTGAAGAGAAAATGATAAAACAGAATTCACCCTAAACACACTTATGTGCTCGCTGTTTCTGGTTCATCTGTCATGTTACCCTTGCCAGTGTTAAGTACACTTATCTAGTAGCTAATGAACTGGCAATTCAGTGTACCAGAAACAGCATATGGTCTTAGGGTGCAATCCAATGAAACTCACACCAGGTTGCTTAAATCTCTCATTATAACAATATCTAATTAAACCAGTGTAGACATTCATGCATTCGAAGTTCTGCTAGCTAGTACAGCAGTCGCTCATCCACTGGCTTCTCTTTCCTGTCAGAGTGCCTATGAACTGAAAACATTCACGACGTGCTGTGTTCTTAATGCGATCCCCTCGTTAAGTGTAGAACGGAGGAGACATGAAGACGTTTGGAGGAGGCCGACCCCACTGGAAGCGGGATCTCGGCAGCTGGATTTTTTTTTTTTTTCTCATGAGGATCTGGGGTAGACGCCATCGCTGTTGCACTCATATTTCTCCTGGCCTGGCAGGAATAAGAGACACTACTGGACGTTAATATTTGATGAATAGGCTGCTGGGGCTGTCTGGCAGCAAGAAGAAAAGTGGAATCAAGGAGCAAGGTGGAGCAAGAGTGAAGGAGAATGCAGTCTCTCCATGTATTTTTAATTGGGGCTTGGAGAAAGACGTAAATAAAACGTCCAGACTGCACATATGAAAGTTGAAGTTTTAGCTGAAAGTGAGTCTCTGAGGCATGGATCTGAAATTTTAAAATCATTATAAGACTCTTGTTTTGCCAGAGGTGCTGGCAGATGAAATAATAATTGCTGTAGATTACAGCAGCAACAAGCTCTGGGTTTGCAGGAATGTTCAGCTAAAATTTGTAAAGGTCCAGCTGAATACATGTTCTTGCTTACGAATGTCCGGATAAGCATCTATCCCAACTGACAATCTTTTGATTACAATGAAGTACCAGAATACCAGTACCAGAAGCTAATACTTGGTAGGTCCTTCACAGGATCTTGGGGGAAATGTTGCACAGTCCTCACGCTGATGTTTATTGAGGCCCCAGCATTGAATTCTGATGTTACTTGAGGCAGCGCTGTACACCTATCATGTGAAACGATTCTCTCCAGCTGACGCTGGTCAGACAGAGTCTTTTTACGGCCACGCTGCTGTCAAAGGTTCGAGGTTTTGCACAATTCTTGTAGTCACGGTACACCCTTGATATGCTCATACGTGAAAATGCAAACTTTGTACCTTTTCTACCTCTGAACTGCTATGACTCATCTCACCAGCTCCAACTATTACACGTTACATTACATTTACATTTATGGCATTTAGATGCTCCCATCCAGAGTGATTTACAAGAGTGCTTAGTCATTAACTTGGAATATCCAAAGCTAAGGCTGGTAGACCTGAATTCAAGCTAGTTTGAGCTGTAATACTGCTAGAGTTTTAGCCGTAATCGGTAACAGCTTTGAGTTAGTGCTCATTCAAGTGCTCTCCAAAGAGGCGGGTCTGCAGTCGGCGTTTGGAGAGAGCAAGTGACGGTTCGGACACTCAGGGGGAGTTCATTCCACCACCTTGGTGCAGGACAGAGAAAAGTCCGGATGCTTGTCTCCCATGTGGAGTAGAGCCGTACTTGAGATACAAAGGGCTCTGGGTGCGCATCGAGCTTTGACCATTGCCATCAGGTAGGGAGGGGCTGGAGCGTTTCTGGCTTTGTAGGCCAGCATCAGGGTTTTATATCTGATAGGAGCTGCTACAGGAAGCCAGTGAAGGGAGCGCAGCAGTGGTGTGACATGGCTGAACTTGGGAAGGGTGAATATAAGTCAGGCTGCAGCATTCTGGATCAGTTGTAGTGGCCTGATGGCACGCATAGGAAGACCAGCCAGGAGGGAGCTGCAGTTGTCTAGTTGTAAAGGAGAAATCTGCATGACCGGGTCAGGTTAGCAACATGACCTGAGAAACAGAGTTGATCATCTACAGCAACTCCAAGGCTACATGCTTCTGAAGAAGGAGTGATCATGGTGTTCTCAAAGGGAATTGAGAGGTCACGATGAAGACCTGCAGGTCTCGGGATGTAAAGCAGTTCTGTCTTGCTTGTATTAAACTTGAGATGGTGGGCTGCCATCCATGAAGCAACGTCTGCTAGACAAGCTGAGATACGAGCCAAAACCTGATTATCAGAAGGAGAAAAGAAAGGATGATCTGAGTCTCATCGGCATAACAATGGTAGGAGAAGCCATGTGAACAGATGACGTCTCCCAGTGAGCGAGTGAATAGTGAAAATAAAAGGGGGCCCAGTACTAAGCTTTGTGGGACACCAGTGGAGAGTTTGCATGGAGTGGATGTTGAGCCAATCCATCTTACCCGGTAGGAGCGTCCTTCCATGTAGGATTGAACCACTTCCATGCTGCGCCAGTGATGCTAAGATTAAACCATGTTGAAAATTGCAAAATCGTGATAACTTGCCATTCTCACAGCAGAAACAGCTCTAGAAGGTTCCAGAGATGTCTTTCGATTTATATACGCCCTGGCAGATGCAATCAATGATGTGCATAGGTGGGTTACTGTGTATTTTGTATAGACCCCTATAAAAAAAGTGGTCCTTTGGTTTTGCAGTGGTTACCCATTTCTACCAGCACCATGGACATGGATGTCTGTCCATGATAGAAGCAAAAAGTAATATGGATAGTTTGCTAGTCTGACCAGATAGAGTAAATCAACTAAAAATCATTATGGTTATGGCTCATATCTCCAGCTAGTTATCTAGCCCTAACTATACAGCACTATCAGTGTTTATTAGAACTTCAGGTCCGTTGTGAAGACACATCCTTTTTCTTTATGTTCACATCTTCCCGGAGAGCTAATGTGGCCCCACGGATCATATCTGAAGATTTTCTGCTTGTTTTTCTACCCCCAAACATTTCTATCATCATGGATAGGTTGCTAGAGGAGAACATTTTCAGCATATGACTGCCATAACTGAAGTGAAGACAGAGAGGGGGACTGCAGGGGAAACTGCTTGATCCCGTACTCCATATGGAACCCATTCTCAGCCCTGCTACGCCTGCATGCCTCAAAGCCGCTTGAGCCCATTTGCAGAAATTTGTCGAAAGTAATACAGGATCCGATCAATTCAAAGGCAATGCAGCAGAGGTCCAGGAGTCCTGATCGGCAAGCGGCAGGTCCAGTGCACAACCTCGATCAAACACTTAAGCTGAAATAGGATCAGCTAATACACTGTTGTTGCTTGACTGTTATGACATCTAAGGAATCAGGAGAACAAGATCTGTCTAGGTTGAAGACTTTTGCGTGTGATGTAATTCCACTACACAGTACATGATTGACCCAGTTCTGATAGATGAATGAATGGACCAGTGTGCCAAAATACAAACGCGATTGAAATCAAATGCTCCGTAACGTCGTCAGACACTCTCGTGTTATTTCTGTCTTCTTTTTTTTTTTGCACGTGTGATGTAGCTAGCAGAACATTTCAGCATACGTGCTGATGGACGCAGTTGTTATTGCATCGCGAGGTTGGAGGGTTGGAGGGTTTCATTTTCTGCTCCCTCGGTGTGTATCTGTGAAATGCCTAAACCTCCTGAAGCGCGAGAGTGTATCCCTACTGAATCGTTCTTTCAGAGAGTGTTTATGTAAACCAAGGCGAATCGTTCCACCAATTACCAGGTTCTGCGGGGTCAATGTGGCCTGGTCCGAGCTGAACAAGCTTCAAAACATCTGCTTGAGCGGGAAGGGGAGGATAAACGCAGCTGGAACTGCGCCTCGGCCAAACGGTCCGGCCCACACGAGGACGCTTGACTTCTTGACCGATAAAATGGAGCAGCTAACAACTGGACTGAAGGAGGAGAGACGCCATCATTGTTTCCTCCTATATTTCACTTGGCCTGGCAGCAATAATAGACACTGCTGCAATTGAACATTTGATGAAATGGCTCATGGGGCTGTCAAGCAATGAATAGAAAAAGGGAATCAAGAAGAAAAATAAAAAGGCAGAGTAGAGAGTGGAGTCTCGACATCCATTTTTAATTCTCCCAAGAGGCCAAAATACACATTCTTCTTCTTTTTTGTAATGGAGTAGAACGTTTTTTTTAACATGGAAGTCTGTTTGAGAAATATCTTGAAATATATTAAAACCTATACAGATTTTCAACAGAGCTGATGCACCAGTTATTTGTTCTAGTACATACCCAAGCAGATTCAAGCTGAAGGTCCAGGTCTACATGAGGACACTTTAAACATTCTTTTTATTGACAGATCCTGACTGAGACATGGACCTGGTATAAAGGCATGAAGCTGAGGAATGGACTGAATAGACTGCTTTCTCTGTCTTCTCTCACTTGCTCCTTCTTTCTTTCTCTCACTCTGTCTCTGTACTTCTCGTACTCCGTTTCAAGCTCAGCAATGTGAGGGGAAAATGTGAGAAACAGATGTGGAGCCTTGACTGCAGATGTGCGCATTTATAGGCCAAGAAAAGGCTAATCATATGACACACACACACATACACACACACTCGTGTCTTGCTATGCTTGTGAGGACCTTCCATTAGCATAA
>JAOTRJ010000012.1:13048840-13059927 GCA_028564905.1 Leptodoras praelongus
TAGAGAACCAATAAATGCCATAACTGTATATGTGTCTCCTGTGCTCCCTGTCTGATGGAAGATAAAACTGCTGCTAGCTACCACCATAGATATACAAACCTTTTAACCTTAATAAACTTGAAATTGATAGAAACACACTCAAAAAAAAAGTTGGGACAGAGGCAGGTTTACCACTGAGTCACCTTTTCTTGTTATTATACTATATATATATAGTACTCTGGCACTTGAGTTTAATTCTCCCATGTGAATGCTGTTATTCTATCTACATACATTATTTATCTTCCATCTGTTTCTCATTAATGCCTCTTAATCCTCTGCATTAGTCTGATGTTGGTAGATTTAACCCTTTGCATTGTCGATTGTGCATTTTGGACTACTGGCCTTCAAAACAATGCACAGCAATCCAGTTTCTGCCAGTCACTCTTGAGGAATCGTTCTGCTGTTATTGCACGTTCACAGTTACTATACCAATCATAAAAATGGTCACATCTTCATCTGCTACTTCCAAACCTCTACCAACCATAGAACTCCACTTCCCAGGATCCTTTATGGCCATCCAACATGGCCACCACACATCACATACCACTATGTTGTTACAACTCCACACACCTGTTTCTAATCACTCACAATCATCCACCAGTGTAAAGTACTCTCATACACACAAGTATCACTTTTTGTGAAGTGTCTCTCAGTGTCCTTTGACATACATGCCTTGTTTGCCTCATATTTGCTACACTGTTCTTGACCTTGCCTGATTCCTGTTTCGTGCATACCTGACTTCTCTTTGCTATCCTGTTTGTTGATTTCCTGAACTTTGCTTGTTTCTCGACTCACATGCTGACTGAAAACCCACCTGTTTCCGCAACACTTAATTGAGCACTAACTCAATTGAACACTAACTTTGCATCTATTAAAGCTCTTACGCCACTTACAGCATATTGTGTTGAGGTTTTGCATAATTTAAGAGTACTTTCAGGTTATAGGACTTATTTTGCTTGTAATTGCTTGTATTAGGTATTGCATGGCTCATTTTTAGCAGTACAATAGCTCAAAGTACCTTGAATTCAGGTCTACCAGCATTAGCTTTGGATATTTCAAGTTAATGACTGGGCACTTTTATAAGTCGCTCTGGAAGAGTACATCTGCTAAATGCCATAAATGTAAATTTTGGATTCGTTAATACACTGTTTATCTGCAATTAGCTCTGCTTCGGCCTATCCACTATCCACTGTGGCAGAAATAACCGTAATAACAACTGAATAATTCTAAATTGCAGTAAGAAATATCCCAGTACAGCTATATTTTAAATTACCTAAAAGGATTCCACAATACCACGATTCACTGAAAACGTAATTAGGAAAACATGTACACCTGCACATTCATGCAGCTTTGTAGTCAGCCTATCACACAGCATTCGGGCAATGCTTGAAATCGTGAAGATGAAGGTCAAGAGCTTCAGTTCAGGTCAAGTTCACATCAAATATCAGACATGGAGGGAGATATTACGTCTGTGACTTTGACTGTGGCATGGTTGTTGGTGTTTTAATGGGCTGGTTACAGCCAAAGCTTTAACTGTAGTTATTGTAAGCTACATGACAAGCTGTATAGTATGTATGATAAATCTACTAATCACAATTCACAACGTAATCTCAATTTTACCAAATAACACAAATAACACAAAGCTTAGATTTGGCTGTAACTATTAAGCAGATTGAACCTCAGATCTCACAAACAGTCCCGCATGAAATACAAATGATCACAGCTTTGTTCTCTGGCTTTTGTCCTGAATGTATCCCAGTTCTTCATAGTGAGCTTTTTGTGCTGGAAGTGACAGTCCAAATTTAATTTAAAATCACTCCTTCTAAAATGGCAGCATCTAATAAAATGTCACATTTTATATCTCTAGAGCTAACTGGTAATAAATTGTGGCTTTGTAGCAATCCAGAGTCAGTCAGGTAACAAATATACAATTAGCTACTGTCTCTGCAGTGTAACTTTTGTTTAGCATGTTTCCTTATTAGGCTCTGTGATTGTTCTATAAGTCATTTTGATAGATAGATTAGATAGATTCAACTTTATTGTCATTATTCAGTAACACAAGGCAATGAAATGCAGTTAGCATCTACCAGAAGTGCAAATAGTAGCATTGTGCAAGTGGGGGGTCCAGTAATAATTGGACCAAATTGCAGGTACAGTGGTACATGAAAGTTTGTGAAACCTTTGGACCTAAAACCTAATCAGATTCTAACACAAGTCCTACAAGTAGAAGAACCAAAATCAAACAGATGAGACAAAACTATTTGACTTGGTTATTTATTTATGAAGGGTTAGTTGGATGATAGGGCGAATGCTTTGTCGTTGCGCCACTCGGGAGCAACTTGAAGGTCTTTTTCACAAAAAGTCAGGGGGAGCATGCAAGTAAAATGTATGCTTGTTATTCAAGTGCCATGTGGAGCCCAGAGCTGTATATTTGCTTCAGGGCTTAGGCTGGAGGAATGTGGCAGTTTGAAGTAAATGTAACAAGCCTGCGTGTGAACAACAGCATAGTAAATTAAGTATTTCTTAAGGAATTGACTTGCCGTAGCCACTCACAAGGGATTATTTCTCTAATGGTGCATTGCTCACACATCAGTGTCTTAAGCTCTGGAAGAGTCTTGCAGAGTCCCACAGGGGCCTGTGTTGAGCTGGCTTGATGAAGACTGAATACCATTCTCAGCCTAAAAGTGTTGTGTACAGGGGGCACAAGGCAAAGTGAAATACATACAGTAACTGGTTGTCCACTGGTAAACAGAAAATGAAGCTGGGGCATCAGGTATCGAGAGGAAATATACGCCAATATTGTAGAAACCTTGCTGTTTGGTCATAGAATTAGTTTGAGTTCATAAATATGTTGGTATGAGCATTAATGAGTACGTACATTATAAATATAATGTTTAAGGGACAAAAAAACCTTTATAGAGCATTCTCTGAAGTACCAGAAACACTGGTACTGGATCCTTAAAATATAAAATATATAGCAATGCCACCTGTGTACATCAGTGGTTGCATCAAACATTGCGTCTATAAAGCGATAGACATCTATGGAAGCTTCTAGAGCTGTTTCCGCCATGAGAATGGCAAGTTATCCCTGCAGTTTAGTAGTTGGAGCACATAACATGGGTCATAGTATTTCGCAGTTAGAAGCAAAGTTTGGATTTTCAGGTATGAGCATTTCAGGGGTGTACCATGACTACAAGAATTCCGGCAAAACCTTGAACTTATGACAGCAGTATGTAAAAAGACTTGTGATCATGAATGTGAGCAGTGTCGGCTAGTAAGAGTCGTGTCACGTGATAGGCATGCAACGCTGCCTCAAGTAACATCAGAATTCAACAAGCCTCAACATACAGAGCATCAGTATGAGGACTGTGCAACGTTCCTGCCCAGATCCTGTAGGGGACCTGCCTTTTAGTATTAACTGGTATACCAGTTTTTTTGGATCGTCTTTGGTCTCTGTATGTGTATATGCTGAAAACAACAATTTGTTGATTTAACTTAAAGAAAGTAACATTAAATTCTGCCTTAAATTCCTAAGTGCTTTAAGATTAACATTGATTAAAAGATTAAGATGGAAAAACACTAAATGTAAATTTACTTAAAAACGTAAGGCCATGCTATAGCTGCCCGTAGCCAGGACCTCAGAGAGCAAGATTGGCCGTGCTCTCAGGGTGGGAGGGGCAGCATACGTTCTCCCTCCATGTCAATCAGCGCGACACTGTCCAATCACGGGTGTCTGTGAGCTCATGTATACAAGAGGTGGACGGGAGCGCTCTCCTCCAAGCGCGCTACACCGTTCACCGAAAGTTGCATGAGCAGCAGTTCAAAAAGAGGAGACGTCTTGTGTGACGTGTGTCAGAGGAAGCACGCGATGGCTTCACCCTCGCGGACTGGCAGTTCGTCGTGTGACAAGGAGGGAAGCACTGATGGGTGGGAATTAGAGACGACTAAATTAGGGAGAAAAAAATCTGGGAAAAATCCAAAATAAAAAAGAAAAACCGTAAGGCCACCAGGTTACCCATTTTGACTTAAAGCAACAAATCATGTTTTACAGTGTACTTTATTTTTGTGTTCTGCGTGTAACGTGTGGGTGTATGTTTTGCCAATTTACAGACGCTCATGTTGCACAAACAGCAAACCTCTATAAAGCAAGTGCATGTAGTTTACAGGAATTTCTCAGAATTTGTATCCAAGGACTGTTTAAAGTATTTTTTTTTTAAGAAAATGAACAATATAGACAAATATTAGACTCTGATATTCTTCTAACTTGGTGGGGAATAGCTGGGAATCTTCAGTGACCACATTATATAGGTTTGCAGTAGATGTGGAATCTTTCCTGGGAACAAGGCAGGAATCTTTAATGCACTCACCCCAGGATCGGGATTACAGTATAATTAGAAAATCTGACATTTGAAGGTACCCTTTATAGGCTATCCACATGGGGTCATGGTCAAGAAGTAATGACTTTACTATGGGTATTTGGCCAGGAAATGAGCAAACCCAGAAGGAAGCAGCCGTCACACACACGCTCTTTTCTCCACATAACTCTGCTTGATATGTCAGACAGTTTATTTCCAGACAAGCGGTAGGGAAAATGGCTAAATAAAATCTGTGATTTTCTTGGACTTATGGGTGTTCATCCTATTACATTTATTTAGCCTGTTTCACTGCAAATTGTCAAGAAATAAACAAACCTGTT
This sequence comes from Leptodoras praelongus, assembly GCA_028564905.1. NCBI lineage: Eukaryota > Metazoa > Chordata > Actinopteri > Siluriformes > Doradidae > Leptodoras > Leptodoras praelongus. The sequence continues at coordinate 13,053,576 of JAOTRJ010000012.1, forward strand.
GGCGGATTTCCAGCTTGTTCAGCATTCAGTAAACGGCAAAACGAGACACTCTAGAATCAGAAGATGAGCACACACGTACACCAGGAATCATATCTGTGTTAATAAGCAGAGTTAACAGGGGCTCACACACACATACACACACACACATTTATATTGCTATATTTGGGAGGACTTTCCATTGATATAATTATTACTGCAGCTAAATAATGCCCTAACCTCAGGAATGAAAAGTCAACTTTTTGTCTCTTTTATGTATTTATGTATTTATTTATTTTGGACTCAATTATGGTATAATAATATGATAAATTTGGTTTTCATAACAGTTAATATTCTTTAAATGCAACAGATTTATTTGTAGATTCTTTTTAATATGAATCTATGTTTTTTTTTTTTGTTTGTTTTTTAATATATATATATATATAATTTTATTTAACCCCATTCTTGCGATGTACTGACTAACCATTCAGGGTGTTTTCCTTTACGCCCAGTACGTGACCCTGACCAGGATAAAGAGGATACTAAAAATGAATGAAAGAATCTTTTAAGGGTTTGCTTGCATGTCAAACCAAATATGCACTGTGGCATAATATACATCTGTATCTGTGTAGGGTTTTTGCAGTATTCATTATAAAGAATATGCTACATAAAAAAATAATATGCCCAGATTTTAACAAAATAAGATCTATGCATTGAAGGTTATGCTTTTCAGTGTGGCAGTTTTTTTGCATACCATAAATGAAGATCAATACAATACAATTTAATATTATTTTTAACATGCAACTGTATTTCAGCCTGATTTTCATTTACCGTTACAGTTGTGGCTTTTAGCAGATACTCTTATCCAGAGTTGGAGCTGGTAGACATGAATTCATGGTACTGTGAGCCATGATTCTCATTCTGGCATTGAATCTCTATAGAATTTGGGGAAAACAATCTAAATTACCTGTCAAACAACCTATAATAATATACACATAATGTTCAATAAATAAATATTAAATTAAAATAAATTACATTAAAATCAAATAAAATAAAACAAACAAACAAACAAACAAATAAAAAAATAAATATATAATACTATTTTTTATGTTATGCTATTTTTATGAACATGGAGTCATGTTCCAATATAAAGATTTGGTTCAAAGATTTAGTTCAAATTCAATTGTTTTAATAATCGATTTTAATACTTTGTGTTCATTTGGTTTTAATGTTAGGTCTACAATAGCTAAAACCCCATTCCTACCTTTTAAAATGGTTTCAACTTAAAAAAAATCTGCTTTATGTATCTAAAAATAATTTCCAGCATCATATCTGTTTCAGCCTTTTGTTATAGATTTGCAACAATTTCCTGTTCTGCTGCATTCAGCTCAAGCTCTCCTAAAGACTGTTCTTGTAAGAACTATACTGTATACAGTGCATTATTAACTGTGGATGAATAGGAATGTGAGGCACAAATGTGTGGAACACGGCTATATTTAGCCGGTTTGTAATTAAACCTTGCATGATCAGCGCCAGCTTAACTATACTAGCTAATGTTAGGGATCCGTCAGGGTCAAAGTTAGTACCACACACAAATTAGCCAATTAGATTCGAATAATTATTCAGTGAAAAGAAATGGGGAAAGGTCTAAACGGTCAAGCAAGCGTCACCAGTGAGGGGAAAAAAATCTCAAGAGACTCAAGAGAACATTTAATTTTTGTTTTTCATTTTAGATTTCAGGGCTTCTTTTAAACGGAATGTATTTTTGAGAAACGTAATTTGACTAAATTGTATTGGTCTGGGAGTGGACTGATAGTGGCCTTTTTGATCCTGCTGTACATGGTGATGATAAAATGAGAATAATAAATAAATAAATAAATAAATAGGCTATGTAGGCTATTTGCATTTTCCTCCAGCCAGTGCTTCCTCTATGCAGTGTTCCTTCTAGGGCTAGTATAAACCAGACACACTTTACCTGTGCTGCAAGGTCTCTGCTTTTACAGTGTACACCCCATTGTCATGTTCTTTCACTGATGTAGACAGAGAGAGAGAAAGAGAAAGAGAGAGAGAACCAGTGAAAGTGAGAACCAGAGAAAGTGATAGAGACTGAGCTCAAGCCATCTAAGCTTCCACACTACAAAAAGGGACCGTGCCTGTGACTGTGATTCCCCATCTTCTCTTCCTTCCTTTTTCTTGCAACAGAGGGAAGAGCGACAAAGCATTTCATCTGTCAGTGGTGAAAAGAACTCACCGAGTGTAAGTAGTGAAGGAAGTGACAGGGAGAGATGGGTGGGAAAAGACACGGAGTATGGTTGGGTATCGTTGCAAAGCACAGAAAGAGAGAGAGGGAAAGACGAAATAGGGGAAGAGCAAGAGAGCGTGTGGCTCTCGCAAGCAGTGTAATCACGTTAGCATGCTTCCAGGAATGAAGCTTGGTTCCACTCCATTGTTAGTGGCTCTTCGGCAATACAGAATACTCCTTCTCCAACATTTACTATGCAGATTGTTTCCAGAATCATAGCTTTTGTATTCATTTTGTTAAGTGTCATTGTGTTACGTTGGTGGAATGGCAATAAAGGTGCTGTCACCCCCTGGTGGTTAGACAGCAGCACAGTGCAGTGGTGTGGAAAGAAAAAAGCTCCCCAGAATTCAGTATTCTTTTCTTTTTTTGTTTTGCGTGTATAAAGACGCTCGTGTTTTAATCGCTGCTTGAATCACGGCACTCCGCCTCATAGCAAACCACACACAGTCGGCTTATGACTACCAGGAAATGATTCATAGGAAGACATAATCATCAATGATGTCTATAAAAAGCATTTCTAAGGAAATATTTATTACTTATGTCAACCATTTCAAATATACATACATATATACTCTAATAAACCTGCACAAATTGTACCTGGGAACACTATTCAAGGAAAAATCACACTTCCTGTTTATCTTTATTACTGTTTACTGCACTTCGTTTCATGTACAAAACCCATTTCCAGAAAAGCTGGGACATTTCCTACAAATGCAATGAAAACCGAAGTCTGTGATTCGTTAATTGACTTGAAGATTTATTTAAGAGACAAAAGGGCAAAGAAAAGATGTTCAATGATTTCAATGAAGAATCTTTTTTTATATTTGTTAAAATATAAACAAATTTAGAAATGAATGCCTCAAGACTTGAGCTGCTCAACAGCCCGTGGTCGCTGCTGTCTGGTTCTCCTGTTCATGATGCGCCATACATTTCTAATAGGAGACAGATCTGTCGTCTTGATGGCAGCATATGTTCCTCCAAAATACCAGGATAATCTTCTGCATCAATGATATAGTCAAATATATGCGGATCACCCATGCCATGCTCACTGATGCATACCCATGCTATCGGAGATCCAGGTTTGTGCACTTTTCTTTGGTAATAGTCTGGATCGTCTTTTCCATCTTTGGTGAGTAAAATCCAACGTCCATTATTTCCAAAAGCAAGTAGAAACATGGACTCGTCTGACCACAGAACACGTTTCCATTGTCTTTCTGGCCATCTCTGATGACTTCAGGCCCAGAGAACTCGCCGCTCTTTCTGCGTAAAGTTAATATATGGCTTCTGTGGTGTCTTTCGTTGTGGATGATGCAAAGTAGTTGAGGTAAAGAAGCTCTGCTGACACCATCTTCTTCTTTGTAAGGGAATTTTTTTTATTTATTTATTTATTAATTTATTAATACAAATATCAATTAAAACAGAATTAGACAGGAGTCGTTCAGGCCTCGTGAATGCCTGGAGAACACTGTGGTCAGATCCGTGTTAGGTCAGTGACGGACTCTTGGCGTCATTCTGTCTGGTCAAAGTCTTTTAGAAAACCTGATGTATGAATTCAGCCCTGCTCAAAAATCACCACCATACATTTACATTTGATTATCAAGAGGCCCCTTCCTGTATAGGCCCCCAGACCCAAGACCAGATGGCCTCAAGCTCTCCGAAAGTCATGACTATACCTGATTATGGTTAATTACCAAAGAGGCCTCGAAGATATTTTGTACATTTCTAGGAGAAACACTGAAGGCCAGAGACTACACTTCCTCTTTAAATAATACAGTTTCAGGTCGCATTTCTTGATGCAGCAGTGGACTGTGTTAAATGACAATGCTTTTCCAAAGTACTCCCGAGCCCATGTGGCTACGTCCATCACTGTAGCATGACAGTTTCTCAAACAATACCACTTGAGGGCTTTATGATCACACACATTCAGCAGTGGTTTCTGCCCCTGGCCTTTACTCACCGAGATTTCCCTTGACTGAATCTTTTCATGATGTTATGAACTGTAGATAGTGAAAGACCTAAATTCCTTGGAGTCTTGTGCTGAGAAACATTGTAATTGAACTGACTGGCAATTCTCTCATGAAGTTTGGCACAAAGTGGTGAACCATGACCCATCCTTGCTTGCAAAGACTCAGCCTTTGGTAGAAGCTCCATTTATACTCAGTCATGATGACCTCTGCTGTTACCAGTTAAACTGCTCATTGTGGAACCTTCCAGACCAGAGTTACTTGTATAAACTTTTCAGTATTATTTTGCTTCTGGCCCAATTTTTTTATTGTGTTGAAGGTGTCACATTTTACTTATTTATTTTTATATATTTAAAAAAATATAATGAGGTTTGTCAGTGAAACACTGAAAATGTTTTCTTTGTAGTTTTATCCATTCAAAAGTGCCCCAACATTTCTGGAAATGAGGTATGCTGAAACATATTCATTATTTTTTTAAGCCGTCTTTGCTTCACAACATGTAATTAGATGTTCCTAAGATTTTGCACAACACTGTACAGTAATTAGCTAGTCAGACGCTTTTACTGAGCGTCTCGGAGACTCTGCCACAGCTCTTCTGGAGGCTTTGACTGTCACACTTGCTTCTTTTTTTTAATGCAAATCACAGCAGCCTTCGTTGTGTTTTGTGTGTGAAAAGTGGTCTGTTATGTGACTTTTGTTTTCTTTACTGACATACATCTACAGCAAATTTGTACAAAAGAAGTAGGGCGTGTAAGACGGAGCGAAGACTTGAGCCTCAAGCTCCCACACTATTCATGTCTTTGCAAGTCATATTCATACAGCATGCACCAAATTACCTTCATATACATCTGACTGATTCAAAGCATGCCCTGATTTATGGAGGCGTACTGGTCAAAATCTAAAAAAAAGCTAAAATCAGTCTAATGAGATAAGTGGAAGATCTGAACAAAGAAGTAAACGTAAAAAGGAAAAAATAGCATTCAGCCAAGGTGCTTTTGTCTGAGACTGCTGCAAATATAATGACAGTTACTGGAGTTTGCCCTGTTTTTATAAGGCTGACTTTACTGAAAAGTTTTCTAACCTTGTCTGCAGTAATAAGAATTTTATTAAATTTAGAGCAGGTCAGCTTTAATTGAAGTCAGAGTTAATAAAGCTTATACTGTACATATAAGTGAGGAAAGTTTCCAACTACATCCCTAGTTCATGTAAACAAAAAAACACTGAAAGGTTTATATCTTTTTAAGATTTCACCACCAGGGCAGCTCTTTATTGTGTCTCTTGTATATTAATGAAAAGTTCAGGAACAGGAAAGTTCTTCAGAGTCTGGAACATAATTTCAAAACGTATTAACATTTACTTAGGCGGCTGTCCGTAGTTATCTATGAGATCTGAATACTTGTGTGAACCTCTCTGAATTTGCCCCTTTACGATCAAATTTGTCCATTCACTGGAAGCTTGATGAATGAGGGCCATTGTAAATGAATGCATTTTATAGAAGGGCTCTTAAAATGATTAAACAATGATGTGTCATGATCTAAACATATGTATTGTTCATGCTTATACCAGGTTAGTACAATTTGAAATCAAGTAACTGATCATTTATAATGTAGCATCATGGTAATGCCAAAACCTTGTATCTCCCTTTTTCACTTTTTGACACAGTTTGAAACTGTCGTTGCAGTTGTTAAAATGACAACATGGTGTCAAAATTTCAAAATGAACGGACCAATAGAAATGGTCCAAAATGAATTGGAATAAAATCTTATAACACTTCGTTCACACGTTAAAAAGGATTTGTTTTATACTCCGTTTTGGTGATGCAAGGTTTTTGCACAACAGCAACAATAGAATAGTTACATGTAGTGCAGGTCAAAATCTTAAGACCGTCTTGATGATTTAAGACCAGGGTTGCCATGGTGATGAATTTTACACCGAAATGAACTAGTTTTGAAACCAGGTTACAGGTGTAATGCAAATGTGGAGGTACTGGGTTTCTTGGTATAGTACAAAAACAGTCAGTAGTCACTGAAATATTTTTAAAGCAAATAATATGAAAATCTGCAAATATACAGGGGTTAGACAATGAAACTGAAACACCTGTCATTTTAGA